>PVKU01006207.1:0-108199 GCA_004027475.1 Anoura caudifer
ATAAGAACCCCCCCCCCCCCCCCCCCGCAATTTGGGAGGAATGGTTGTTAATGCTGCTGTTGAGTTGTTTACATTTACACTGGTGAAATATTATGTTATTAAATATTTTACATTTTTTGCTTCAAAAATTGTTTTCCTATTTTTCTTTAAAACCTAGGTGCGTCTTATGGTCTGAAAAATACAGTAAGCACCTGTACTGAGCACCCATGTGCTAATCACTATACAAAGAACCAGAGGAACACCCTTTCTTGTCATAGGCCTTCATAGTAGCCATAAAACAAAGGTGTTATAAATCCTAATTAGTGAAGGAAACTAAGGTTCAGATGAATTAAGAGTATTTCTAAGTCAAACTAGGATTCAAACTCAGGTCAGCTGATCCAAAATTTTAGCCACTCTTAGCCACTTCTAAATACTACCTTAAACCACAATGTCCAAGTTGTTTCCTTCAATTAAACTCCATGGGAGCGATTTCTGACTGGCAGTGTAAACCCAAACTACATGCAAACACTGGCAACATAAACTTCAGACAACTTGAAGAGGGAAAAAAAAATGTTTTAATACAGGCCCTTTTATCCTATCATCTGATATTGAACACAGCAAGACACCAGCCTACTCATTATGCAGGCAGTAGACTTAGGCTCAAGGCTCCCCATCAGAACCTGTCTCCAGCCTAAACGCTTCATCCAAGAGCCATAGTATAGATGTGACTAAAGAGCAGGAGCTGTTTGGGGGCCTCAGGACAAAATGCTCTTGGAGCTCAGGCATTCAGTGTTTTGAAGAGGTTCTTCACTACACTGAACTCTGTTAGATGCTATAGGTCCCACCCATTACTGGAATGAGGTCAAATCAATCTTGCCTGGCCAGCGTACCTCAGTTGGTTAGAGCATCATAAGGTAGACCAAGAGGTCACTGGTTCAATTACCAGACAGGGCATATACCTAGGCTGGGTTCAGTCCGATTGGGGCAAGTGAGAGAGGCAACCAACTACGATGTTTCTCTCATCCATGTTTCTCTCTCTCCCCCTTCCCCCCCCCTCTCTCTCTGGAGTGAATATATATATATATATATATATACACATATACACATACCAGCGTGACCTTTAAGGAGCTCTGTAAGGGAAGTGGAGCTCTTAGGGATGCATGCAGATGGAGAGAAGTACACTATACAGTTAAGAATCATCAGCAGGTCCCCAGAGTAAATTTAACAACCCTAAAATCATATCATTTTATTTATAGATTCTGGGAGCAAGGACCCAGCTCAGGGTGGTACTCCTGGATAAAGGATAAAGCAGCTATTGTCCATACTCAGAGGTTGCTGAGGTGCCCTCCCCCACTACTCTTTAACAATCTACACTGTTCAAAAAACCAACAGGAGAAACGGTGGACTGGCCAAAGAGAAGGCAGGAAAAAAATCTGCTTTAGTCCTGAAAACTAGGCATCAAATCAGAGTGGAGTCCTGCACATGTCTGTCTGATTCCCAAGTTCCTAATGCTGTGGCTCCACCATCACACCCCTTCGATGAGCTGCTTAAGTGCCCCTCCTGGCATGCACAAGCAGGTCCCGCTGCAGCCCGGACTCCAGACTTCCAGTCAGCCTGGCCATGGGAGGGTCGGTCAGCAGAGTCAATTTGTTGAAAACACCTCGACCAAAGTAGTCAGCAATCACAGAGAAGCTGTCACTGGAGCACTTGAGCTGCAGGGAAACAGGAGAAAAGCAGGAATTAGAACTGCAGTGCTAGTTTCCTCAAACGAGGAGAAGAGAAAAGCCCTACAGTGCTCCCCTGACTTTCTGTGAGTGGGTACTCATCTACCCCACTCTTCCCCACCTGGTGCTGGAACTGATCATGGAGGTCTCGTTTCTGTTCCTGGGCCCGGATCATATCCATGACTTTCCGGTTTTCAGGGAGGCAGGTGGGGCAGTCAGCATCACTTTCCGAGTAACTCTCAAAGCAGTGTTGGTGGAAGGAGTGTCCACAGAGAAAGTGGACTGAGGGCAACTCCAAGGCACTGTTACAGATGCTGCACTTGGTCTTCTGGAAAATCTTTGGACTACAGGCAAGGGAGACCAGAAAGAAGTGGCAAACAAGTGAGGGCAGGGCCAATAGCCAAGTGAAGAGAGAAGGCAGCTGGAGTCATTAAGGAGAGATCCAAGGCCCTGCTCTTCTTACAACCTAAAAAAGGTCAGAAGAGGACAATAGCGCTGGGCTTACAATGAGTCTCAGTATGCTCCCAGAAAGTTCTATTAACTCAGGGGAATATGGTTCTATTTCAATTTTCACAAGTGCCGTAAAATTGTCTTTTAGGTTTTTCACTCAGATGTGACTCTCAGAGAGGCCTTTCCCGGATATCTTATAAAGTTTCTCTCTCACACACACACTCCTCACCCTATACCCCTTCCTCAGTTAATTTCCTTAGAACTTATCACCATCTAATATACTATATTTTACTTATTTAACATGTTTACTCTCTATCTCTACTTCTACAATGTAAGCTCCATAAAGGCAGGGCTCTTTGTGTTGTTAAGAAAAGTGCCTGAGATATAATAGGGGGCTCGGTAAATGTTTGTGAAATTATTGTTCTCCAATAAATACTTTACAATGTTAAGGGCAGATAAGACTTAAGGGTAGGCATTAATGTCTACTATACATATGCATAAATTTTCCACATTTTGTATTTTCCAGAACAAAATTTTTATCTCTGAATGGCCTGTAACCATACAACTTAGATGTGTGTTTAGAAAATATAAAATACAGGCATATACAGAAAGAAAAGTACCTGTCCTAGATAATACCCTCCAAAGCCCAATAAATAATGATCTATATAATAAACCCTTCTTTGGAGTTTCTCCATTAAAACAGATCTTTAAGCAGAAAATACTCAAACATACTCCATCTTTTGTCATTGAAATTAATGACACAGTGTAAAGAACAAGGTTATCCCCTGGATGCTTCCACTTAACAAGATGTCAAGTACCTTGTCTTGAGCCCCAGAATCTCCTGGCGGATGCGGGTGGTTTCCTCTCGGTACCGCTGTACCCGGAGCTCATCCTGTGCAATCTGCTGGCTCTGTTTCTGCAGTTTTTGGACCAGGTAGTCCCGGATGACAGACAGGGTAGCTGTGGAGTTGTGGGCCAGGGTCTGCACCACTGAGATTGGGGATCAGGAGGAAACAAAACAATGAACCAAGCAGTGCCCTCTAGACAGAGTTGAAGGGCTCCTGCCCCAGAGCCCCTGATTTTTAGCAGCTGACACCTGCCCACCCACCCTGTCCTTCCAAGTACCTAGAAGGGGTGGCATGAGGTTCTTGTTCTCAATATGCTTGAGCACAGCTGCCACATACTCCTTGCAGTCCTCCTCCTTGCGGGCAAAGTAGCTGAGTGCCTGTTCCCACAGGGAGGGTTCCTGCTCCCCGTGGCACTCACACACAGAGATCACCTGCCGGTACTGCTCATGCTGCATGTGGTAGTGCATAATCTGCTGATACCTAATGCCAAGGCAAAGCACACCTCAGTGGCTGCTGTTGGAAAATTACTTGGATCCTTCCCCCTTCCCTGAAGTTCCCCAAACCCTTACAGCTTCCCCTGCTCATAGAGGTAAAGGACCCCATCCTGGAAGTCATGCATCTGGCATAGGACCAGGGCCTTGTCAAAGACATCACAGAAGCGGCCACTCTTCAGAAGGGAGATAGCCTCTGCATGAAGCTTCTCTTTGACCTGGGGAAGGAGGATAGTAGAACTGCTGGAGAGAAGAAGAAAAACAATCACAAGGCCTCTTTGAACAGGCAAATCAACTCTCTCTTCCCCTCAGTCCAATTTCCTCTTCACTGAGGGCATTTAGCCACCAACGGAGGTGTTACTGGTCTACAGAAGGCAGCAAAAAACAACCATAAAAGATGGAAGAACTGTCTTTTCTCCAGCACCTCCTGCAGCTTTTCCCAGGCCTCACCTGTGGATCCTTCTCATGGGCCCAGTTCTGTAGTCGTAACTCAAGAAGCGTGTCATAGATGCCCTGTGGTGAGTTGGGTTGCACTGCACTCATGTGCTCTAGAAAAGCTTTCAGCTCTCGTGGATTGTTGGCAAAGATGGGGATAAACTCCTCTGAGTTGGCCTAAGATGGCAAGGGAAGAGACAAAAGGCCAAGGGAGAGGGCTTGGTACCCATGAGGCCCCTACGGTGATCCCTGGTGTCAAACGGGCATTTTCCCAGAGGCCTTACCCTGCAAACGGCAGCCTCCCTGTCACGTTGGCCCTCAGGGCCAGGCTGATAGTTGGTACAAAGTCCCTTCAGCAACTGGGTCATCTGCTCTGGAATATGGTGCATGAGGATCTTGCCATAGCGTTTCATATTGCTTTCTGCCTGCTCAAAAGGCAGCTTGCCAATGTACCTAAGGGCTTCCTGATAGTTCTGTAGAGAGGTAAAGAGCACAGTAAAAGTGCATGCTGCTGTCTCACCCACAAGGAAGCACTGTCATCATTCCAGGATGTCCTAGGAAAAGAACAGAACTCTGAGTCAAGAGTCTCTTCTACCTTGATGTCCTCTAGCTGGATCTTTAAGTACCACTCATGATGTGCATGGTCCTCAGCCAAATAGAGGGCTTGAGAGTAGTAGCCTGCCTGCCGGAGGACCTTGATGGCTGTCTCCACATCGAAGTGGACTTCACTCTCACTCTTTGTCTGCCAGGGAACATTAGAGAAAATCATTCAGAGAGATTGTGGTTAGGGAAGAGAGAGAAAACCTGCAGCCAATTCTAAAACCACAATAAGATAATAATAAAGTTCATGCTTTTAAAATATTATGTTATCTTGACTCTCAGAAAGTTTCTAAGAGCCACAGTCTTCCTCTGTCCCCACTATTCCTTCCCTCTACTATTTAAAGGGACTCCTCTGAGGACAAAGGGCTACCCAAATGCTACTTCCCTGGGCTTGGATACCATGGGAAGTTCTGGCATCATAAAACAAGAGGGGAGATGGGAGAACTAGTGGGAAAGGCTATCCTCTTTCTAGTTTATAGACCAGAGGGTCCAGATTCCCAAACAAGGTCAGCTTTTTCTTTCCCTGCATCCTGCTGAAGGGCAAGCCCTAGTGAAGCTGCCTCAAGGAATACCCCACCACCACCACCACCCTGCACCTTGATGAACTCCTCCAACTTCAAGCTATCCTTGAGCTTGGTATAGCAGTTGAGCAGCAGGGTGGTGTGGTCAGCATTGGCCAGGGATTGCCGATGCAGAGTCTGCAGGTAGGCAGTCAGGTTGTGGATACGCTGGGCATCCAGAAACTTGCGGATCACGTACGATGGCTCCAACTTTCCGATGGTTCTAGGGAGACACGTACATAAAGAAACATCTGGATTAGTGTACTTTTGAAATTGTCATGTGCGTAGGAATCACTTGCAGTTCTTAAAATTCTGTTTCAGAAGGTATGGAGTGAGGCCTGAGAGCCTGCACTTCTAACAAAGTCCCAGGTGATATTGATGCTACTAGACTGTAGACCATGAGTAGCAAGCCTCCAGAGAACTGGTTCTTTTTCTTTTTTTAAATTTTTCTTTATTGATTTTAGATAGAGAGAAACATCGATTTGTTGTTCCACTCATTCATGCATTCATTGGTTGATTCTCGTATGTGACCTGACCAGGGATCAAAACCCACAACCTTGGCCTATCAGGATGACACTCTAACTAGCCTACCTGGCCAGGACCAGAAAACTGGTTCTTAAAGTTGGCTTAAAACAGGAATTGTAGAGTTGGGAATAGAAGCTAGAAGGTTCCGAAAATTCCGAGAATTAATTCCAACGGAAGAAAATGTGGAAGTATTAGGTCAAAATGAGTAACAAGGGTCAAACTATAGTTTAAAATAATGGGTATTCATCAGCTCAACTGCATACTGGTCATTAACATCCGACCCTGAACATTTCCTTTCCAATAAGGTATATTGTCTTCTCACTCAAACCATCATAGTTCCTGCAGAAAAAAAGGACAGTAGCTGGTGGAGTCCACTCCCTTCCCCAAGCACAGGTTTTAGCCTCTCTGTCTACATGTCTCTGCATTAAGAGCTACATCCTCAAGCACCTCCAGACTAACCTGATATACTGCTGCACAGCCCCATCATGGTTGCCCTTGCTGTAGAGATGGTCCCCATACTGCATGAAGATATGGGCCAATCCATCACTGTCCAGGTGCTGGCTCTTGGCCAGGTTAATTGCCATCTCAAATAGGTTCTTCTTAAACAGCATCTGGAAGGAGAGAGATTAGCAAATTGGTAGATGCAGTCCTGAGAAGTCACCTTCCCAGAATGAACCCACAACATGCCATACAGTCCTAAAGTTTCAACCTGACTATATCCTAGACAGGGTGAGACCTCTCAGATACCCTCAAGACCAACATCATTTTACCTCCTAGGGTTCTCTACAGACAAAGTAGACCCTAAAAGTGGGCTCTGGCTCCCAATTGTTACTTCCCTCTAAGGCTTCATCCCAGACTATTTACCTTGTAACTCTACTCTAAGGGAGCTGTGTAGGGCTGTGACCCAAAGGGAAGGATATACTCTGGCCAAGATGACTTGGGGAGCCTGTTCCTACAGCTCTGTCTGGGTGCATATGGCCAGCTCTGGGAACCTGGTGGCCTTACCTCCAGTTTGGTCTGTGTATCCTTCTCTTGCAGTGCGTGGACCCGCCCATCCCGTGTCAGCACGTACAGGGAACCCCACTCAGCAAGCACATCCACTATATCCTCAAAGACAGCACTATAGGCTATGAACTTGTTACACAAGTCATAGATGTTGAGAATCTGCTTGTCAGAGCTCTGTGGGTCCCTGCTGGTAAACTCTGACCTGTATGGGAAAGAAAAGGCACCAGATATTTGTAACCACCCCCCCCACCTCAGCTTCCCCTTTATTTCTTTTCCAATGTCAACTTTGGAGCTACCCATTCCACCCAGAACAAATCACCCGTTGGCCCCTCTAACAGCTCAGCCCATAATATGCAGCATTGTGCTGTCAACTGTAGGAAGAGAACATATAAACCTGACCTTACCCTCTAAGATTCTACAACTAACAACAGGCGACAGATTAAAAAATTAAGTACATGCAAACATCCATTCATTTAACAAATAATCAGTGCCTGGTATATGCAGAACATTGTGCTTAGTACTGAATGAAAACAAGCTAACACCTGACAGGGATCACTTCCAGCATGCAGAAGATCCCACCACCTCTTTCAGGTGGCTCAGAAGAAAACTACTGGGTCCTGCATTTCCCAATTTCTCTACTACTCAATCCCTTGTTCCTCTGCCCCAATTTATTTTGACTAAAGAGTAAAAAAAAAAAAACAAAAAACAAAAAAAACACACACACAAAAAACAAAAACCAATACCAGGTTCAAAATTGCCTGGAGTATTCTAGTGCACCAGGGCTGCTCAACAAATGTCTACAGCAAAACACATTTTTCAGTAAAAATATCATACTTGAGTCTATGTGTAAGCCAAATCTACATAAAACCAAAGTAGAAGATTGACAGGATCCAGGCATTAGGGTTTTAAAATGAGGTTAATTCTGGGGAACAAGCCCAGCCCTCTCCCTTTCCCCTTTTCTTGGAATCCTTACTTGGGAGAAACCTTCCGGTCACGGGAGACAATGACAAGGTAGCCTCTAAACCAGTGAGCAATGAGTTTATGGCCCTCAAAGGCAAAGCAGGGCCCACGTTCATCAGGCTGGTACAAGTAGACACACTCATCCCCGGCCACTATGAACTGTAGGTCCTGAGAAGGGTCACTTAGGGCTGAGCAGCGTAGGCCACAACCATGAGTATCCAACTCCACACGAGGGCAGTCCTTTCCAGAAACTATATAGGACTAGAAGAAGTAAGAAAGGGTTATCAGGCTCCCTCTGAGGAGATGGTATCTAAGACTTCCCATCTCCACCTTAACTCTTTTTAATTCTTAGCACCTTAAGACTTTCCCTGGCTGCTTGCCTTCTCCATTAACCACCACCCATCCACTAAATACATAAGCAGGGACCACATTTCTCTCCTCTGTACATACTAACACTACCTACTACAGGAATTCTGCAAGTAAGGAAAACACAGTGACCTTATACTACTTTATAAAAAACTGTTCTTGAGAGTAGGCTGTTAATAGGAGCAACAAGAACCAGAGAAGTAAAACAACTTATCCAACGTCACCAGTCAAGTTAAGGAAAAAATTCATGTCTTTTACTACAAGTCCAGTTCTTTTCCAAACTCAAACTCTTCCCAGTCTCCTAAGTGAAGAAATAAAATATTAAGCTGAGCAAATGATTCAAGGCTATGTGATGAAAAATGTTAGAATTCTACCTCTCTTACCAGTTCCTTAAGCTAGCTCCCTAAGGAGAAAAAAGCCTTTCTTTCTCACCCCTACAAGTGGAAGGTCCTGGTCATACCTGAACATTCTCTGTTGTCACAACAAACAAATGAGTGGTCTTTCCCGCTTGGCGGAAGGCCAGTCCAGTAACAGGATAGTTGCCCTTATGCAAAATCTGGGTCTTGCTATGCCGGTCCCGAGTGATGTCTCCTTTGTTCAATGTAACACTGCCATCTGTGAAACCTGTACAAGAGCAGGAAACAGCACTTAATTGAAGCTCAGGAAGAGCTTCTATTAAGCTTCCTGAAAGGAACCTTAATTGCTCAGTGGATTGAGTGTGGGCCTGCAAATCAAAGGATCACTGGTTCAATTCCCAGTCAGGGCACATGCCTGGGTTGCAGGCCAGGTCCCTGGTAGGGGCATGTGAGAGGCAACCACACGTTGATGATTCTTTCCCTTTCTCTTTCCCTCCCCCCCTCTCTAAAAATAGATAAAATTTTTAAAAAAGAAGTATAAATTTTTTTTAATGGTCTTATGAAAACAATGAAGATAAGCTGAAGAAGTAACTCTGAAGAAAATCTATACCCCTGGCTGGTGTAGCTCAGTGGATTGAGTGCTGGCCAGTGAACCAAAGGGTCACTGGTTCAATCACCAGTCTACGGCACAAGCCTCACTTGCAGGCCAAACCCCACTAGGGAGTGCAAGAGAGGTAACCACACACTGATGTTTCTTTCCCTCTCTTTCTCTCTCCCTTTTCTGCTCTACAAAGAAAGAAAGAAAGAAAGATCTTTAAAAAAAAGAAAAGAAAATCTATAAAGAATCCTGGAGCTACCCTGGCTGGTATGGTTCAGTAGATTGAGAAAGCCTGTGTTTTGCCAGCCTGTGAAACAAAGCGTCGCCGGTTTGATTGCCAGTCAGGGCACATACCTGGGTTGTCCATCAGGTCCCCAGCTGAGGGTGTCGAGAGGCTACCAATCAATGTTTCTCTCCCACACTGATGTTTCCCTCCTTTTCTCTAAAAACAAATTACCATGGGGAAAAAAGTCCTGGAGCTTTAGCTTTCCCTTTCCTTATTAAAAGATTATATTTATTAACTGTTAGAGAGAGGAAAAGGGAGGGAGAAAGAAAGGGAGAGAAACATCAATGTGCGAGGGAAACCCTCATTAGATGTCTCTCACATGCCCCAACTAGGGACCTGGCTTGAAACCCAGGCATGAACCCTGACTGGGAATTAAACCAGCAACCTTTCAGTTTGCAAGGCACTCAGGCCACTGAGCCACACCAGCCAGGGTACTTTCTTTCTGCTTACCAATGGCCATAAAGTTAAGATTTTCATGGACAGTCAAACAAGACACAACAGTCGGCTCTGTTCCTGGAATGGCAGGGAAGATTCGAGTACAGAGTGGATTGCCACCATCTCTCTTCTCCAGGTTCCATATCTTCACCTGTGGGCAGACCTCAGATGGGTGAATGCTAGTCACCCTCCAACAAACAGCCATTCCCCGGCTTCTGGATCTTTCCTGTTACCTTTCAAGGACTCACCAGGGGGTTGATGCCCTGTTCATCCTCACCTACAGATGCTAGAATATTGTGCTGCTTCAGTTGGTACAGGTGTGTCACCCGTAGTTTGTAGGCTTGGAAACCTGTAAGCTGTAGGGAGCGGGGCAAGAACCAGATCTGGCCTTCCATATGTGTAGAGTAGTCAAGGAGCCTCCTTTCCAAGGAGAGATACTTATATTTAGACCACAACCAGATAAAAACATGCATACAGTTCTTTAAATTTTGCACAGATTTTCCCACATATTATTTCCTGGGACTCTATATCTTAAAAAGAGCAAAAAAACTAACAAACAAACAAAAAAAGGCCAGAGTTTAGAGGCAGCAACATGAAAAAACAGCAGCAAACTCCTGGTTTCATTTACCTTGTCACCCACAATATTGGGGAGGGGAGATAACGACACCTTACATATGCATCTTTTAAAGGCAGCTTGCATCCTTTCGTTTGATCTTAAAATAACCCTACTACGAACTGGTATTTTATTATGTAAGAAAACTGAAGCCGGGATAACTTAAATGAATTGTCCAAGATCACTTGTTTAGCAACAGGTTAGAGAATGGACTTCTTTCTCTCCTCTGACCCAGTGGGCGTCCATCTAAAAGAAAGTGGCACGTAACACTAACCCCTCTGACGGACAGATTCCATCCCAGCAGGATCTCTTCAGGGATCCAAGGAGGAAAGAGAGTTTCAGAGCAAGGATATCTCCAAAGACTATGCTGCCTCGGCCTGAGTCGCAGACAGTGATGCCAGGAGGAAGGCAAAGGAACTTGGAAGCAGCGGATCCAGAGTTAGGCGCGACCCCGGGAGCGGAACCATCGTTGCCCAGAGGTTCCTTAACCAGCTCCTTGTCGAAGAAAACAAAGCGGCGCCATTGAAGGTAGGCCGCCATCTTGGCAGAAGGCCCCAAGCCTCACAGTTAAAGGTCACGTGAGAAGCTCGTGAGGCTCACGTGACCTAACAGCTTCCTGGTGCCTGGTTGCACTTGCGCTCTCTAGTTGGGGTGACTGCTTCCTGCTGCTGGAAGAATAGGCGGGGCTGCGTGCGCCACGATTCCCCGCCCACCGCTTGCAACGCAGTTTGCGAATTTGCGATGTCAAACTGGGCTGGCTGAAAAGGTTTCAAGAGCAGGGCTCTTCACCTCTTTGAATACCAGTTTTCTCCTTTATTAAGTGTACGGGCATTGAAGGATCAAGGTGAGGATTGTCACGCGCTTTGAACTATAGCGTGCTGTGCCTTAGTTAATTATGTTGAGACCTCACAGGACTGTTTTGAGGCATAAATGAACCATTATGTATGAAACTGGTTTTTCAGTGTAGGAGAGAAAAATTAAATTAGAAGTTTGTGTCTTCCCCCAGATACAGACGTGAACACAGTATCTTATATTTGTTTTCGTGTCCCTGAATTAGAGTATGTGGCTCGTAACAGATACTTAAACTGTTTCTTAAAGAATCTGGGAAATACCGATAGGGAGGGAACTCCCAAGAACCTGGGCTTTCTCACCCTTCCCATAGCAGCAGGGTATGGGACAAAAACACAACACAGCAAACAGGCCTGGAAGTGGCAGTTCTGAGAGCTGAATGATTTAACAAGTGTTAAGTGTCTAAGCTATTCTTTGGCCACCCACAATCCCCAACTATGGCAAAACCAACTGTCCACGTGGAAAACTGTAGGTGTGTTGTTTGTATAACACAAGGAGCTATGTACAGAAGTGACATACTCATTTTGAGAGTATGTGCAAAAATGTGGCCATATGGTATTTGTGAAGTTTATTTCTGCCCATACACACACTGCTTTTTAGTTATAGAATATTTTACTCTTTATTCCTACCAGCCCGAATTCCCAGAGAGCAGGGGCCCTGTCTTGTTTGCAATGAACCAGGCCTAACAGAGCCTGGTAGTTGCTTCATATTTGATTGAAGGAGTGAATGTGGATAATTTTCCTCATCCCCTCCTCTCTTCAATCTAGTTGACAGGAAAGGAGGTGTCCATTTATCTAAAGACCTAAATGAGGGGAACAAATTGGCCACCACCAGCCATACAGATTTTCTAATTTCCATTCCAGCTTAGAGTTCTTTTCTCTATCATGTGGGTATTGGAGCTGTTTCAGGATCTCAACCATAGGCAGAAAGCTCAAATGGGGAGTAGATTGGACCCACTTTCACCTGTTGAGCATATTCTGTACTACTCATTAGAATTTTTAGTTAGTATGTCAGTTAAGACTATGAATGTTAAAAAAAGCAATATGAAAACGATGTGAACAGAGTGGCATCTTTGTTGTTGACTTGGGTGTCCCCTATACTGTCCAATGGCAGGGACCCAGAGTCTTCTTCTGATGTGTGAACCTGGTAAGGCCTGTACCCATTGATGAGGTACAAAAGCAGAGATTGACCTGCCAGAAGGACTCACAACATCTCTTCAGACCTACTGTCTTCCTTCCTTTCCTCCTTTGACAAATGTATATTGAGTACACACTATTGCTGGAATTGTATTAAATGCTGAGAATATAAATATGAGCAAGACATGATTCTTGCCCTTTAGGGAGCTCAACCACCGCTAGAAGGGGCAGACATAAAACGGACTGACAGTAACCAGCCTTAACTTCATGTAGTGAATTATATCTAACAAAGTACTTTCACTTTTTGTGGACTCTTCATAGGAACCATCTACAAAAGTGTCATTGTCTTTGATGAGAAGTGGAGTGTCAGAGAATTTCAAGTGACTGGGCAAAAACATCAAAGTTCTTTGGAAATAAAACAACAATTCTTTAGTTCCTTAACCTTTAATTGGTTTGCTCGGATGTGAAGCTAGGCTGTACTTGTCAGAACATACACCATGGTCTTTCTTTTAGCTATACTTGTCTGAATCTAGGAACTTCAGGATAGTGAGGAAGATAAGTGGTCAAACCACACAGAAAATGATTATGTGTACAAGTTCATTTAAAATTCTGCATATTAAGAACTCAAATTTGAAGGGACTAAAGATATGGAAGCAATTCAAATCTGTGGCTTGAAACTAGAGATCACAACTCAGAATCAAGAATTGCCTAGCAGCCCTGGCCAGTGTTGCAATTGAGTGCAGGCTACAAACCAAAGGGTCACCGGTTCAATTCCCAGTCAGGGCACATGCCTGGGTTGTGGGCCAGTTCCCCAGTGGGAACCACATGAGAGGCAACCACACATTAAGGTTTCTCTCCCTCTCTTCTTCCCTTCTCCTCTCTCTGCAAGTAAATAAATCTTAAAAAAAAAAAAAAAAAAAAAAGAATTGCCTAGTAATCCCTTCTTTTTCCCTTCAGCAAATTGGTCCCTTGTGATGTACAACAGTTGTATCCATTGGACCCCTTCTTGTTCCAGCTGCAAACTTTTATTTTCTATGGTTTTTTTTTTTTTCCTCTTTCGGCTCCCTGGAGAGAAACCATTTTCTAAAATACGGAAAAGCCTGTTTTTTTTTTTTTTTTTTTTTTTCTGTTAGCTCCTCAAAAGGATAGCAAGATCAACCTAAAATAAATTCAGGGGTCTTATTGTGTAAGAGAATCCAGGGACCCAAGGCTACAGTGAAAAAGGAGAAACAATTTGCTGGTTTTTGATTGTGACAATCTGGCCTACAAAAATGACATAAATTTCCCCTGAACTTGTCAAAACATTTAACATGCTTTTAACACTGCAATATCACCTTTTAGTTTTACTTCTCTAAACTAATGACATAAACAATGTGGAGTGTGTGTTTAGTGCTTAGTATGTCCCATGCACTGTGCTAAGCATTTTACCCTTTTTTAAAATGTTTACACCAACCTTGTGAAGACATACCAGCACACCTCTATTAATGATGTGGAAACTGAGGCTCAGGAAAGCTAAACAACTTGCCTGGAGTCACATAGGTAGGAAGTGGTGGAGTTCGTAGGCAAATTCATGCCTGTCAAACTCCAAAGTCCTGTGTTCTGGGTGCTCAATTTAATTTCTTCTAGAATACTGAAGTCCATAAGCTTGTTATAAATCTGAATGGTTTTCTGTGAATTTTCAAGAACCTTAAAAGTCTTGTTTTCTCTTTTGGACACACAGTAATCCCCATCTCAATGAAGCTGGGAAATGTTCCCAATCCTTTGGCTCCTCACCCCCCACCCCATATCCTATTCAAATTCACAACAAGACTTTCAGAATGTTCTAAAAGATTCTAGTGTTATAAAAGATATAGGGGCTGTCACACTGCTGTTGGGGAGTGCATATTGGTAAACCTTTCTGGAGGACAATTTGGCAATGACTAAAAAATTAATTTAAGCCTGTATTTTCACTTGTAGAAATCTATTCTAAGTAGGCTATAAGGAAGGGATTGATTTGCATTAAGAGTTATCAATAAAAGCATTTATTGCAATTTTATAATAGCAAAAAGAAACAACCTGTCAAACAGCAACTTGGTAAATTATTGTACTTTTCTATGCTACAATTCCATAAATATTGCCCCTGAAAATTGTGTAGAGGAAAATATAGGAAAATTTTTGCTATAAACTAAATGAAAAACAGTCACAAAATATCATCTCCATGAAAGTGGAGTGTGTGTGATTTGATTACATTACAATGCTAAAAGTGATCTAATCTAGAAAATGGAATTCTGGGTGTTTTTTAAATTTTATTTTTTTCCCCTATATTCTTCCAGTTTTCTTTAACGACCACATATTTCTTTTGTAATTCTAAAAACATTATTGTAGGAAGTAAAAAAAACAAGCAAACAAACTTACAAACTTATCCTGGTGCACCTTCTCTCCTGCCCCCCCCCAAAAAAATTAGTTTTCCCTTAAGTTTACAGCAAAATCACAAATACAAAATACTTTTTTAAAAAAATATTTTATTTATTGATTTTTAGAGAGAGGGGAGGGAAAGAGAAAGAAAGGGAAAGAAAGATCTGTGTGTGGTTGCTTCCCACATGCCTCATACAGGGGACCTGGCCTGCAACCCAGGCATGTGTTCTGACTGGGAACCAAAGCGGTGACCCTTTGGTTCACAGGCCCACACTCAACCTACTGAGCTATACCAGCCAGGGCACAACAAAATATTTTTTTAAATTTTTTATTGAAGTATAACATACATACAGAAAAGCCTATATGCTATAAGCTGTTGAATTTTCACAAAGCCATGGCAACCAGCACTGTAAACAGAGCACTGCCAAAACCCCAGAAGCCTGCTTTATGCCCTTTTCTACCCACAAAGGTGAGCACTGTCCCAATTTCTGTCACTACAGCTTAGTTTTGCCTGTTTTTAAACTTTACATAAGTAAAACATACAGTGTGTACTCTTGGCTCCTGAAATTCATTTGAGTTATCAAATGTAATAGCAGACTATTCATTTTCATTGCTACATAAAATTCCACAGTGTGAATCTACTGCAACTTATTTGTCTATCCAGCTATTGGCACTAGGTTAGTATTAAATTTTGGCCATTATGAATAAAGATGTTAGTCTTTTGGTAAACATATGTATATATTCATTAGATATAAATCTAAGAATGAGGCTGTTGGGTGACAACTAATTTTTTTTTAAGATTTTTTTTTTTTTGAGCACAGGTGGCAAACACAAGGCTTGAGGGCCTAATCGAGCCCCCCACCTTGTTTTATCCAGCCCATAGCACCTTGTTTCTACCTGGTGGCAGTGCCAATCTCTCACTTAACTGTTAAGGAGTAGTTACATTTATACAGTCCTAAAATTACATTCAGCCCTTTGAAGGCAACCGAGAGGCTGATGCGGCCCCCGGTTGACAATAAGTTTGTCACACCTGTTTTAGAGAGAGGGGAAGGGAGGGAGAGAGGGATAGAAACATCAGTGTGTGAGAGAAACATCAATCTGTTGGTTGCCTCTCACAGGCCTCCAACTGGAGTCCTGGCCCGCAACCCAGGCATGTGTCCTGATGGGGAACTGAAGAGATGACCTCTTGGTTTTCAGGACAACGCCCAACTCACTTCGCCACACCAGTGAGGGCAACATTTTCCCATTTTTTATAACTTGTTTTTGTGAAACACTGTTCTCTGGTCAGGGAACAAAACAGGTGACTGCCTGGAGCACTTGCACCTGCTGCACCTCCCACAGGGACAGACACACAAGTCAAAGCTGTAGCTACAGCAAAACTATGCTCCCACCAACAGTATTCCAGGATGAGAGCTCATTTAGGAACAGGGAAGACTAACTTCCATAGCCTCCCAATTTGCAGTCATTCAATAGGTTTTTAATAAGTGCATGAAACCATTAACATACAGAATTTGTTTCTGGACAGACTGACTTCTCCAGAGGGCAAAGTCATCCCTATCTCTGGAACCCCAGCACCTAGAATAGTGCTTGCATATAACAGAGGCTCAATAAATGTTAAAATGAGTATGCTAGTCCTGGCTGGTGTGGCTCAGTGGTCTGAGCACTGGCCTGCAAACTGAAAGGTTGCTGGTTCCATTTCAAGTCAGGGTACATGCTTGAGTTGTGAGTGGGTCCCTAGTTGGGGGCAGGGGAGAAGCAACTGATCAATTTTTCTCTCACACAAATGGCTGCTTCTCTCCCTTTCTTTCTCCCTCCCTTCCCCTCCCTCTAGAAATAAATAAAATCTTTTTAAAAATGCATACTCTAAAATGGATGGGAAAAAATCTATCCTACAGGACAGATGTCCAAAAGTAGATTCAGTCATTGAGAAACAAAGTCTTTCTCTGTAGAACCAAAATGACAACTTATATGTCCATCATTATAGCTAAACAATACCCATGCTATAGAATGCTCTACGGCTGTAAACAGCAATGAAGTGAATCTTTACAAAGACATGGGAAATATTGCATGATTTATTATGTTACCCCGCCCAAAAAGGGCAAGTTGCAAAAAATCTAATTGTATAACATTTTATCATTTATAAAAGGCAATAACCTACATGTTTCAAGAGATGTATATGACCCTGGCCAGGTTCCTCAGTTGGTTAGAGCATTGTCCCAATATACCAAGGTTGCAGATTCCATCCCAGGTCAGGGCATATACAAGAATCAACCAATGAATGCATAAATAGGTGGAGCAACAAATCAATGTTTCTCTCTTCTGTTCTCTCTAAAATCAATAAAAAAAAAAAGGGGGGAGACATACAAGGTCTGTCTGGGAAAAGTCCAGCCATTGTTAATATAATGAGAATGGTTTGCATGACATCAATGAAATCTGGAAGCCAGAGAGTGGACTGAAATGCACATGGGTGAACAATGACTTACTATCTTAGTCAGTGGGGGTGGTAAACACCCTTAATGAGCATGTGTACTGTGTGGCCATCGCATTCAAAATGACTGAGCAACTACAACAATGAACCTACATCAAATTCTGCGTTAAGCTTGAACATTCTTCAGTGGAAACTATTCAGATGATTCAGAAGTCCGCAGCTATAAGGCAACTGGTAGCTTCATCACAACAACGCACCTGCTCAGGCATCACATCTGAACAGTTTTCTGGCAAAACATTAGATCACCCAGGTGACTGAGTAACCCAGGTGTAGGGGTGACTTGGCCCCCCTACAGCCCAGATTTGGCACCCCGCAACTTCTGGCTTTTCCCAAAACTAAAATCTCCTTTGAAAAGGAAGAGATTTCAGACCATCAGTGAGATTCAGGACAATACAATATTAGCGATTGGGAGAACTGTGTGAGGTCCCAAGGTGTCTACTTTGAAGAGGTCTGAGGCATCACTGTCCTGTGACCAATGTTTCTTGTATCTTGTTCAATAAATGTCTCTATTTTTCACATTATGTGGCTAAATACCTTCTGGACAGACCTTGGATATGTACACTAAAGGAAAATGACTGGAAGGCTTCACACTATGCTGTTAACAGATACACACAGCAGAGGGGAGAGTGAGGTTGCAGATGGTATCAAAGGGATTTAGCTTAATCTAGAATATCTGAATGTTTTGAAAATTATATTTGTGTAATTAAATTGTTAAAAATTTAAGCGAATTTCTCTTTATTTCTAGCAATTTCCTACCTTAAGACTGCATTATTCTTTTTTAACTATTTTATTGATTATGCTATTACACTTGTCCCATTTCTCCCCTATCATTCCCCTCCGCCCTGCACACTCCTTCCCACCCACATTCCCCCCCTTTAGTTCATGTTCATGTGTCATAAGTTCTTTAGCTTCTACATTTCCCACACTATTCTTGCCCTCCCCCTGTCTATTTTCTACCCACCGTCTATGCTACTTATTCTCTGTACCTTCCCCCCTCTATCCTCCTCCCACTCCCCTGTAGCTAACTCTCCATGTGATCTCCATTTCTGTGGTTCTGTTCCTGTTCAAGTTGTTTGCTTACTTTGCTCAGCAAAACAAAAAGTTGTGGTTGTTAATATATGTGTTTGCTTTTTACTGTCATATTTCTTATCTTCTTTTTCTTAGATAAGTCCCTTTAACATTTCATATAATAAGGGTTTGGTGATGATGAACTCCTTTAACTTGACTTTATCTAAGAAGCACTTTATCTTCCCTTCCATTCTAAATGACAGCTTTGCTGGATAGAGCTATCTTGGATGGAGGTCCTTGACTTTCATGACTTGGAATACTTCTTTCCAGCCCCTTCTTGCCTGGAAGGTCTCTTTTGAGAAATCAGCTGACAGTCTGATGGGAACTCCTTTGTAGGTGACTGTGCCTTTATCCCTTGCTGCTTCTAGAATTCCCTCCTTCATTTTAATCTTGACTAATGTAATTATGATGTGTGCCTTGGTGTGTTCCTCCTTGGGTCCAACTTCTTTGGGACTCTCTGAGCTTCCTGGACTTCCTGGAAGTCTATTTCCTTTGCCAGATTGGGGAAGTTCTTCTTTATTTTTGTTCAGATAAGTTTTCCACTTGTTGCTCTTCCTCTTCCCCTTCCGGTACCCCTGTAATTCGGATGTTGGGATATTTAAAGATGTCCTGGAGGTTCCTAAGTCTCTCATTTTTTTAAATTCTTGTTTCTTTATTCTTTTCTGATTGGATGTTTCTTTCTTCCTTCTGGTCCACTCCATTGATTTGAGTCCCAGTTTTCCTCCCATCACTATTGGTTCCCTGTGCGTTTTCCTTCATTTCACTTATTGTAGCCTTCATTTGTTCATCTAATTTGCGACCAAAATCAACCAATTCTGTGAGCTTCCTAATCACCAGTGTTTTGAACTGTGCATCTGATAGGTTGGCTATCTCTTGGTCACTCAGATGAATTAGCTCTGGGGCTCTGATCTGTTCTCCCGTTTGAGCCATTTTTGGTTTTGTTTTTTTTTTTGGTCTGGTCTTGGCTATTTCATAGTGAGGGGCGGAGCCTTAGGTGTTCACCAGGGTGAGGCAACCCAATCTCTAGGTTGTGACACTGTATGTGGGGGTGGGGTCCAAGAGGGAACAATGGCACTTGCTCTGCTCTCTCAGATTCCAGTCCCCTCTGCCACTTCTCCTAAGCAAATTGGGCCCTTCTGGTTCTGATTTCCGTGTGGGTGGGCTTGTGTACATTTCAGGACCCTGTGGGTCTCTCCAAGGAACTCTCCTGTGAGGCTGGGAGTCTCCCCTAACACCTCAACCCCCACGAGTGTTCTCAATTGGTGCCTTTAGGCTTTATTTCCCAGCGCTGGGGCACTGGGTTGCGAGGTCTGTCCTGCTCTCCGTTCTCGCTTGGATTATCGGTCTGGATGAATGGTTGTGGCACTTCCGTGCAGTTCAATTTTCTCTCAGTTCTGGTTATTTTGTTTCTAAATCTTTGTTGTCCTTAATTTTGGTTGTTCGAGGAGGCAGTGTGTCCACCTACGCCTCCATCTTGGCCGAAAGTCAAGACTGCATTATTCTTAAAGGAAGAAAAATAGACCTCCTCCTGGTACTGCCAATAGATTTATCTTCTAAGCCTAGATACCCGACTATATTCTCTCCCTAAGCATTACAAGAAATGTAGGGAAAGGAACAAATAGAAGTTCCTTAAACAAGTCCTGGGTGTCACAGACGGGTGCTTCAACAGAGCATCTGTGAAGGAAGGCTGGGGTCAATACTGAAAAAGAGGAAAAGAGGGATTCATTTCCACACTCAAGAAAAGCATGCTCATCTCAAATATAACTGGAAAAAATAAATGTGGGCCCGCTAAGGGCTGTGCACATTTCGATGAGGCTGTAATGGTCAAAGAAGAGAGTGAAGGCAACCAAATACCTGCCCAACGTGCTTTAAAGCACAAGATTTAATGAAACACTAAATGCACATGAGGTGATGCATATATGCTCAACCAATTACGGCCTCACAAAAAAGTGTCTTGTGTGTAGGGCTTTCCAGTTTCTAATATCCTTTCTTACAAGTTGGGCTTAGGTCAAATTCTGCCACTAATACAAGTGTTATTTCCAACCCATCCGCAAAAACCTCTTGGTGATGTTCCTTTTCTTTTTTAAACCCCCCCCCCCCATTTTCGGTGAAACAAAGGGAATTGGGATGGATTAAGCCTGAGGCGCAGCCATTCTCTTGATTTCAATCCAAAACCCAGGGAAGTTCAATACCAACCAGCAAGCAAGCGCTTGGCGCGGCTAATGAACAGATGCCAGTAGAGGATCCACCCGTTCCAGGCACCCTCACTCCCTACCTTGCCAGTAAGGTATTCAGCACCTCAACCACAAAGGTCCCGCGAGCGCACCGGGGCGGGAGCCCCAGTGACGTAGCCCCAACTTCTGTGGTCGCGGCGGTTTCCCCCTAATTAGCTGACTTGCCCCACCGCCCCAGCCAACATTCGAGGAGGAGCACCAGACTGAGATGGAGGAGGGACGAGAGAAGACGTGGCCCAATGGGAGCGCGCGCCTGAGCGATGTGGCGGGGCTGGGTGCGCGGCGCAGGGCGGGGCAGCGGAGGCTCCAATGAGAGTGCGCCGCGTCCGGGGCCGGCTTGTGCGCGAGACGCCGCTGAGAGGTTGGTAGCTAATGTAACAGTTTGCAAATCGAGGGGAGTTCTGAAGGGCGCGGGCTGGGGTCGTGCTGCTGGCCTCGTGGTTACTCCCGCCACCGTGTTTGTCCCAGAGCTGGTGCCACAGAAGCAGAGGCAAGAGGTAGAGGGGTAGGGGATGGCGATGAGGGCTGGCCTTCCCTCCTAGAGGGAGGCGACGTGCTAGTTCTGGGCGTGGGTCGGTGGTGGGAGTGAGGGCCGCATAGACACGGGTACTCTTGGCTTCCCGCAGCTTGGTCCCGGGACGCCCCCACGCCGTAGTGGGGGGACCGGGACCCATTTCCGGGAGTGGGAGACGCCGCCTTTGTCAGGTGAGACTTAGGTGAATGCCGGGCACGCCGTTCTCGCGGGGCAAGGAACCTTACGTTCCCGGTATAGCATCTATGTAGGCAGCACGGGTGGGGGGCACAACCCAAAGGGATGCTGAGAAGTAGACAGGCCCTTCTTCCATCCCAGCCTTCCCCAGTGTCACCATCTTTCAGTTCTCTTCCAGGCTTGGCCCAGCCTGGTTTTCCGTGCCGGCCGGGGAGCTCTAAGTGTGGGGAGGTGGTTGAGCCCTCGGCCGGGATCCGTGGCCACAACCAGAGTGTCTGACAGTAGGACCTGTGTAATGGTGCGGCAGTTACTGCCTATGCAATAGGAAGTGTCTGGTCTCCTTCTTCTGTCCTTGCTATTTCACCTGGGCCTTTGAGGGGGCACTTCCGAGGATAATTAGAGGCTTAGTTTCATAAGGAGTAGGCGAGAGATGTAGGCTGCTCCGACCTGGGTGAGAACGGAGCGGGTATGAATCTTAAAGCTTCTCTGTTTTGGGATGAAGTTCTGTCTCTTTCACTCAGGGCATCTAGTTAACAAGTGTTTTTCTCCTCCCCAGGGGCACAATGGCAGCCACTGTCAGGAGGCAGAGGAGGCTTGTCTGTTGGACCTTAATGGCTGTGCTCTTGGCAGACCTGCTGTCACTGAGTGGTGTGTACCCCAGCAGAGGGGTGAAGGGAGGAATAAATGAGTGAATGATGAATGATACATGATGGGAAGAGGAAGAGAGGCTTTTGATTGGAAGCCTCTGGACTCTTGAGTTGCTGGACCCAGGCCTTTGTCTTTTGCTATCTTACCTTTTCCATGGAAAATAGTGTATTTTGATGAGAGGAATCTCAGGAAGGTGGGGGAAGAGGGGCCAACTGACAGATCTATTTCCTCTTCAGATATGCTTGCAGTGATGTCTGTGGACCTGGGCAGCGAGTCCATGAAGGTAGCCATTGTCAAACCTGGAGTGCCCATGGAAATTGTCTTGAACAAGTAAGGGTAGCCACAGTGCCAGGGGTGGGGAAAGAGGGAATCTGGTCTCCAAAGTACTGTGTGTTCTTGGAAGTGCCCACAACAGACTTTGGTGTTTGGGTGATGGATTGTATGTGTGGTGTTGAGGCTCCTGGGTCCATACCCTGCCGTAGGCACCTGGGCCCAATGTCTCTTCCTCAGGGAATCCAGGAGGAAAACCCCAGTGGCTGTGACACTGAAAGAAAATGAAAGATTCTTTGGAGACAGTGCAGCAAGCCTGGTGAGCTACCAGCCCACCCCCTTCCCAGATGCAGTGAGCAGAGGAAAGGAAGTGACAGACCCAGAGTCTGTTCCCTTATCAGTCTCTTATATAAGAGGTATGTGATGGTGGGCTTGGGAGCCTAATGCTCTTTTCCTTCTTTCCATCCTCTCAGGCCATCAAAAATCCAAAGGCTACTCTGCGTTACTTCCAGCAGCTCCTGGGGAAGCAGGAGGATAACCCCTATGTGGCCCTTTACAGAGACCGTTTCCCAGAACACGAGTTAGGCTTTGACCCACAGAGACAGACTGTGCACTTCCAAATCAGTCCGTGAGTGCTCTGCTGGAGAAGTGTCCTTCCTTTAATGCCTGGATTTCCTTGCCTCTAACTACCTCCCTTCCCCCAGGCAGCTGCAGTTCTCACCTGAGGAGGTACTGGGCATGGTTCTCAATTACTCCCGTTCTCTGGCTGAAGATTTTGCAGGTGAGCAGCCAAGGTGGAGTCAATGGTGGCCAGGTTCCCTAGGGTCTCAAAATGGGGGCAATTTTGCCTCCAAGGGAATATTTGGCTGTGTCTCAAGACATTTTTGGTTGTCCCAGCTGAGTAGATGCTATTGACATTTAGTGAGTAGAGTCCAAGCGTGCTGCCAAACACCTGTAGTATACAGGACAGCTCCTAACACAGAAAATTATCTGGCCCAAAATGCCAAGAGTGCCAGGACTGGAAAACCCTCATCTAAGGTATGGAGCTGGTGGGAACCCTGTTCTGTTGTCCTCTGTAGAACAGCCCATCAAGGATGCAGTGATCACTGTGCCAGCCTTCTTCAATCAAGCTGAGCGCCGAGCTGTGCTGCAGGCCGCTCGAATGGCTGGCCTCAAAGTGCTTCAGCTCATCAATGACAACACTGCTACTGCCCTCAGCTACGGTGTCTTCCGTCGGAAAGATATCAACACCACTGCCCAGGTGAGCCAGGGAAGAACTTCTGACCAGACTTGCAGGGTGACTTGTTTTGAGGATGGACACCACTTGGCTCATTTTGCATCTTGTTGGCACAGATCGCCTACTTTCAGCCCATGTTGGAGCCATTGGGCTTTTAGTTGAGAGTTGGTGCAGCCCCTTGGAAGCAGCAGGCAGCCTGGAGTTGAATTCCTGTGACAATTAATTTGATGTCTCTACAGCACATCATGTTTTATGACATGGGCTCAGGCAGCACTGTGTGCACCATTGTGACCTACCAGACGGTGAAGACTAAGGAGACGGGAATGCAGCCACAGCTACAAATCCAAGGAGTGGGGTAAGTGGGTGTTCGGAGGAAAGCTGCTTGCTGAGAGAGACCCTTAGATGGGGATGTCTTTTTGGAGGGGCAGCTGCTTCACTTTCCCACTTCCTGCAGGAATGCTGTCCTGATTAAAGCACCATCGGTTATTGTAGTGTACTTCTGCCAAAAAGCAAGGGGAAGATGCGGGGAGAAGACAGTTTGGGAAGATTGAAAGGCAGAGAACCTATTGAACTTATAAGAAAATTCACAAAACTACAGACCATATGTAGGATGTCAGATTCAGTCTTTTAATTCACTGTTTCATCAATTCCAGTTTACTTAAGTAACTTATTACTGATACTGTCTTAGTTCTTGAACCCATCATTTTCCATCCAACTCTACTGCTACCACCCTAGTTCAAGTTACCATCACCTCTTACCTATAGAATTTCAAAGATCTCTTGCTTCCAGTGTGGTCTCCCTTGAGTTCTTTCTCCACATTGTAGCCAGAGGATTCTTTCCAAAATGCCGACCTGATCGTAACCAGTTTCTTTCAAAACCCTTCAGCACTCTCCCTCCTGGGAGCATGCCCATACCCTTCTTCCTTCTCAGGTGTGTATCTCCTAAACTCTAAGGGTCCCCATGAAAGTTGCAACCAAGGGAGCATGGGCAGCGGCAGCTTGTCCCAGGCTAACCTCCAGAACCTGTCTCCAAGGCCTCTTTTCTCTGACTTTTCAGTGAGCCAAAGCAGCCCTGACTAGGCTCTCTCCTTTTGCTTCTGTCCTGAACCCTTCTTTGTTTCACTATCATCAGCTTTAATAAACATACTCTCAAAATAATAAATAAATGAATGAATGAATACCCTTCATTGGCCTCTAAGACTGTGCCTGTGTGCTTGTCTCTAATCCTGTGCCTCTTGCTCTTTGAGCTTCAGCCACACTTGCCCTCATTTGGAATATACCATGCTTTCTTTCACTTCAGGAATTTTATACATATTGTTTTCTCTGTCTAGAATGTTTTTTCTTCTTTACCTAGTTAATTCCAACTCATCCTTCAGGTTTCAGCTCAAGTACCCCTTCTTCATAGAACTTTCCCTGACATCTGTAAATAGCTGAAACTTCTCAAGTATAGGTTTTAACAGCATTGTCTACCTCTCCTTTATAATAAATGGGGCAGTTACAACTTTATATGATTATTTGATTGCTAGATTGTAGACTCCTTGACAACAGGAACCTTGTTTTTTTTCCTTCTCAAAATTGTATCTCTAGGGACAATACAGTTGATGCCCAGTAATTACAGTTGAAGGGGTGGGTGGATGAATTGTCACTGTGAGATGTCACCATGTGAGATGAGAGTCAGGCTCCTGTGTAGGTGAAGGGGCCCCATGTGTTCCTTACACTTGCCCCTGTTACCTTTCATAAACAGGTTTGACCGTACCCTGGGGGGCCTGGAGATGGAGCTCCGCCTACGTGACCACCTCGCCAGGCTTTTCAATGAGCAGCACAAGGGCCAGAGAGGGAAGGATGTGAGGGAGAACCCCCGTGCCATGGCCAAGCTGCTACGTGAGGCTAATCGACTCAAAACTGTCCTGAGTGCCAATGCTGACCACATGGCACAGGTGCCCACATGTTGCTGGTTGAGGGCAATATTCCTCAACCAAAGGGTGGAGGACCCCACTATCCTGAACTAGGGTACTTGGGCCTGGTGTGGCCCATCCCTTCTTCCTGTGCCTCCTGCCATTTTTCTGAAGTCCTGTTCTCTTGGTTTCTGGCCTGTCCTTCCAGGGAGCAGGACTTGGGTGAGAACTCTGACATTCCTTATCCTCCCCCAGATTGAGGGCCTCATGGATGATGTGGACTTCAAGGCAAAAGTGACTAGAGTGGAGTTTGAAGAGCTGTGCGCAGACTTATTTGAGCGGGTGCCTGGGCCTGTTGCACAGGCCCTCCAGAGTGCCAAAATGAATTTGGTGAGTAGTAGTTGGAGGTGGGTCTGGGGCAGGACACAAGTGGGTTAGAAAGCGATTACATGGGAGCAGGAAGGAACAGGAATGTCAAAGGAAGAGTCAGTGCTGAGGAGGAGAGTCAGTTACATGCTGTTCCATCTTACATTCTTTCTTCCTCTGCAGGATGAGATTGAGCAGGTAATCCTGGTGGGTGGGGCCACTCGGGTTCCCAAAGTTCAGGAGGTGCTGCTGAAGGCTGTGGGCAAGTGAGTATGGGGGCTAGGACTCCAGGGCTGAGCAGCTAGAAGGCTGAGGGGAGGGAGGCCAGGCTGGGAGCTACAGAGTAGTCAGTGCTAAAGCTTGGAACTTTTAACAGGGAGGAGCTGGGGAAGAACATCAATGCAGACGAAGCAGCTGCTATGGGGGCTGTATACCAGGCAGCTGCACTCAGCAAAGCCTTCAAGGTGAAGCCCTTTGTAGTCCGAGATGCAGTGATCTACCCCATCCTGGTGAGTTAGCCTGTCTGATCAGGTGATAAGTTCCCTTTACCTCTCCAAGTACGATCATCCCTTTTGTCTGCCCTAGTCTGTCTTTTTGTCTTTCTGCCAGTTGATGTTACTCACCCATCCTTACCCCAGAACCTGTTCTGGTTCTCCAGTGTGCCTCCTTTGCCTTGCTGTGTAGGTTGAGTTCACAAGGGAGGTAGAGGAGGAGCCTGGGGTTCACAGCCTGAAGCACAATAAGCGTGTTCTCTTCTCCCGGATGGGGCCCTACCCTCAGCGAAAAGTTATTACCTTTAACCGCTACAGCCATGATTTTAATTTCCACATCAACTACGGTGACCTTGGCTTCCTGGAGCCTGAGGAGCTTCGGTGAGGGGGTGGGGGCGGGCAGGATGGAGCTCCAGGGAGGGAGGAATTGGGGCCTACAGGGCTAACCCAGGAGAAGCGATGGGTGGGGTTGGGGTTGGGGTAAGCATCTTCTTTAAAGAGTGCTGTCCTCCTCCTGAGGGAGGGCTTCAATACCTCGTGCCAGAAAGCTGTATAGTCAAGAGCTAGGGGCATACTGAGTGGGTTCCTCTGAACTCCTCTTTTTTCAACCAGGGTATTTGGCTCCCAGAATCTGACCACAGTGAAGCTAAAAGGTGTGGGTGACAGCTTCAAGAAGTATGCTGACTACGAGTCCAAGGGCATCAAGGCTCATTTCAACCTGGACGAGAGTGGCGTGCTCAGCTTAGATAGGGTAAGTGCAGAGAAAGACACCGTGTACAGGGCAAGGACCCAGGCCCCACCACCCTTTTCCAGAATATGAGAAATGAAGAGGGTTTTGAGATTGGATAAATCTTGGCTCTAAACAAAGCTAACCAGGGATTTGGTGTGGTCCTTCTGGTGGCCTGTAAATGCTTAAGAACATTGTAAATTTTAGGATCTACACAATGGCTGAGGAACCCAATTTTGAAGAACAATTCTGAGGATTAATATCTTTTAGAGTACAGTTTTGGAAATAATGGCCCTTTCTATTTTGAGTAGAGAAGTACAGGGCTCTGGGGTAAAAAAGGAGCTGTTGCCTTGTCCTCAGAGGGCTCATAATCAAAGGAGAGAGGGTAACTTGATCCAAGAGCTTTTAGAAGAAGGCAAGTAAGAGAATAAGCCAGTACAGCTGGGAGTCATGTGGATGTGCATAAGCAGACCCCACCATGGCTCGAGGTTTGTGGTGAAAAGGTGAGTTTACATGTTCATTTCTTCACCTTGAAACTCTCGTTTTCAGGTAGAATCTGTGTTTGAGACACTGGTGGAGGATAGCCAAGAGGAAGAATCGACTCTGACCAGTAAGATGCGCGTGCATGTGTGTGTATGTGTGCTCAAGAGAATATACTTGGGTGCATATTGAGGAAGTGAGCAGGCTTTGCCTTTGAGTTAGGAGGTAGAGTCACCCCCTACCCTGGGGTCCTGTTTGAGTCTTTGGTCTTTCTTACCTCTAGAACTTGGCAACACCATTTCTAGCCTGTTTGGAGGAGGCACCACACCAGATACCAAAGAGAATGGTACCAACACCATTCAGGTAAGCCCAGAATGGAGCCAGGAGAGCCTAGAAGATGGTATGTGGGGGCAGAGAGTTGGGGTGGGTATCCCAGCTGCCTAGGCTTTAACAGATATCCCTCTCAGTCCACAATGAGTAACCTTACCCTCCTCTGCACTCTGAGCTATTCCTGTGCTCAAGGTCCAAGGCCCATTCCCCTTATCTCTAGACCCTTCTTTTTTGTCTAACTAGACTGCTGTAGTCCAAACAACCCACTGCCCATTTCTGTACAGTTGCCTTCTGTCTATCTGCAAGCTGTTAGCCCTTTCAACGCAGAGCCACTGGACCTGGCCTTGCTGAGCTGGTCTTACTACATAGGTCCTAACCATCCCCTGTGGTGTGTCTGTGATTGTATCCCAGGAAGAAGAGGAAAGCCTTACTGAGGGGAGCAAGGATGAGCCTGGAGAGCAAGTGGCACTCAAGGAGGAAGCTGAGACCCCAGTAGAGGATACCTCTCATCCTCCACCCCTTGAGCCCAAGGAGGATGTAGCCCCTGAGGGAGAAAATGCCATAAACAAAAAAAATGGGGAAAAGTCTGAGGCCCAGGTAAGCTATAGGCAAAATAAGGCCAGACTGGACACAGGCTAAAGAAGCAGATGCCTGTCCTGTTTCTCATCCCCTCAAACCCTGCCTTGTGGATAATAGAAGGACCCAGGCTTTTCCTGACATCCTCATCTCTCCCCACAGAAACCAAGTGATAAGAGGGAGCCAGGGTCTGAGGGTATCTCTCCAGCCTCAGAGGAAGAAAAGAAGCAGAAGCCTTCCCGGAAGCAGAAAATGGTAGAGGAGATTGAGGTGGAGCTAGTAGTTCTGGACCTTCCTGACTTGTCTGAGGATGAACTGGCCCATTCGGCACAGAAGTGAGTAAAGACTGTGAGTGGGTATTTGTGGGTGTAGGTGTATATATGGTGGAGGGTGGTAGGCAGGATGCACAATGGTGCCTCTGGCTGTACATTCCCTCTCCCTCATGTCTGTCTCTCCTTTTGTCCCACAGACTTCAGGACTTGACAGTCCGAGACCTAGAGAAGCAGGAGCGGGAGAAAGCTGCCAATAGCTTGGAAGCTTTCATCTTTGAGACCCAGGTTGGTAGAGTGGCAGGCTACACTTACCCTGGGACCTGTGTCTGGCTCTGTGGGCCTTGCCCATAGGGGCTTACTGCTTGCTTTTGCTTCTATGTACCTCCCTAGGACAAGTTATATCAGCCCGAGTACCAGGAAGTATCCACTGAGGAACAGCGGGAAGAGATCTCTGGGAGACTCAATGCTGCTTCCACTTGGCTGGAGGATGAAGGCTTTGGAGCCACCACAGTGGTGAGGGGTGCCCCAGCATATGGTGGGTGGGATGGGAGCTCTCTTTTTCTAGGATTAGAGAAGGTGAGAAGAGCTGGGGTGTGAGGCCCTAAAGAGGATTGCAGGGCTGGCTCCAGGGCTATCCTGTTATCCTTTGAATTCCTCTACCTATTCCCATACCATATCCATCAGATGTTGAAGGAGAAGCTGGCTGAGCTGAGGAAACTGTGCCAAGGGTTGTTTTTTCGGGTAGAAGAGCGTAAGAAGTGGCCTGAGCGGCTGTCTGCCCTTGATAATCTCCTCAACCATTCCAGCATGTTCCTCAAGTGAGAAGCCCCTTACCCTTTCTTTCTTACTCCGTCTTGCCAAGCCCACCAACACTCATTCTCATCAGCTTCCCATTTTCCATACCCACACCCCAGACCCCACTTCCTCCTGAGCTGCTTGTCTCCCCTCTGGCTTCCAGGGGTGCCCGGCTTATCCCAGAGATGGACCAGATCTTCACTGAGGTGGAGATGACAACATTAGAGAAAGTCATCAATGAGACCTGGGTAATCCCTGTGTAAATACTTAACTGGATACTTAACTGGCAAAGTGCCATTTTAGGTAGCATAGGAGATGTGGAGAAGTGGAGACTCAACATGCCTCTGCCTCCTGGCTTAGCAGTAATTGGGATGGCAAAAGATGTTTGCATTTGAGGCCATGTCTGATTAGTCCCAAACAAGGGTCGGAGCCATGAGTGGTCAGACTGAAGGAACAGCATTCCTGTGAGGTTAGAGAAAGATGCCTTGAGGAGCTGGGACATTAGCTGGACTCAGAAAGTGGCCCAGAGTTTGGATAGGTGAGAATGATATGTCATGGGAAGTGGAAACTTTTGGATGTGAAGGGGCATTTTTGAACCAGAGCTCGGAAGTGGAGAGACAAGAAGGGAATGATCAAGAGGTTCAGCTGTATTTAGTCCAAACTAATAGAATGTATACCAGAAACATGTAGCTTGAGACTCCCTTATGGAAAGCCTTGAATACAATTCTGAGGAGTTTGCTTACCCCTGTGAGGCTGATGAGGTTGCAGGGTGGTTTGAAGTCCATGGGAAGGGCCTGAGGCCAGTTGGGGGTGAGTTTCATCTGGGACAGAGATGTCTGCTATCTCCATTGTTAGTTCTGAGCCTGTACCGTCCTCACCCACAGGCCTGGAAGAATGCAACAATGGCCGAGCAGGCCAAGCTTCCCACAACAGAGAAACCAGTGTTGCTCTCAAAAGACATCGAGGCCAAGATGATGGCTCTGGACCGTGAAGTGCAGTATTTGCTAAACAAGGCCAAGTTTACCAAGCCCCGGCCCAGGCCCAAGGACAAGAATGAAACCCGGACAGAACCTCCAATCAATGTCAGTGCCAGTGACCAGGGAGAGAAGGTCATCCGTCCACCAGGTGAGGGGAGAGTGCCTGGCTCCAGGTGCTACTGGGCAGGAAGTGAGTTGCCTCTTTTCCCTTCTGGGACTATATTTTACTCCTGGTTTCCCTCCAGGCCAGACTGAAGATGCAAAGCCCATTTCAGAACCTGAGAAGGAGACTCGTGAGTTGGGGAAACTGAAAATACGGACATTGCTTAGCCTAGGGCAACGGTGTCAAACTCATTTTCACCGGGGGCCGCATCAGCTTCACGGTTGCCCTCAAAGGGCCAAATATAATTTTAGGACTGTATAAATGTAACTACTCCTTAACAGTTAAGAGCTCAGCGCTGCCACAGGATAGAAATAAGGTGCCCGTGGGCCTTGTGTTTGCCACCTGTGGCCTAGGGGTTGGCAAACTGGCAGGCATAGCCTGTTTCTGGACAGCCCACGAGCTATGAGTGATCTTTACATTTGGAGGTATTTAAAAGAAAAGAATATGCAGAGACTGAATGTGACCCACAAATCCTAAAATGTTTACTTTGACACTACAGAAAAAGTGTGCCAACCCCTCCTTTAGTCCCCTCTTCCCTTCTGCAGACACTAAACTATTCCTTCCCAAAAGCAGGATCTGGACCAGCAGATGCTGAACCTCTGGAGTTAGAAGGTCATGGAACAGGTGAGGGTGGAGCTAGGGGTATGATGCGAAGCCTAGTAGGGTATGGGGGAATTGTCTGCATATAAGTGGGGCCAGGTAGGCACCACCATTTTACCTGCTATTGTTCCTCTATCTCCCCAACTCTCCACAGAATCTGAACAGAAGGAGCAGCCAACAGGACAGAAGCAAACTTTGAAGAACGATGAACTATAGCCCCTGCCTTCCAGTTCCCCATTCCTTTCCACTCCCTTCTACCACCTCTATTTATTAAACATCAAGGGTTGGCAGGAGGGGTTATTCCTGCCCTCAGAGGCTTAAGTTCCTTTTCTCTCACCTGTGATTGGATGTGTGGATAAGGGGAAGGAAGGGACAGCTTACTAGTTTCTTCCATAGTAGTTCTGTGGTTAAAACTGGAATTGTTCTGTTCCCGATTCCATCCCCTGGTTCTGTACCCACCCAGGCCATAAATTGGGAAAAGTCACTACTAGGTCTTAATCTTTATGGGTGAATGAGAGGATGTCCGTCACTGATTGGTGGTAGTGGGACCTGGTAGTGGGAAGGATGTCCTCATTTTTAGTCTCCAGTTTTCTCTGGTCATCATCCCTTCCCTCCTTTCCTTTTCCATGTGAAATCAATGTCACGTACGAGCCAGTGTCTACAGAGTCTTGGTTACCAGGTTTGATTTCTGAGTCCCTGTTTATGTTCTTTTTTCCTCCAAGCTCTTTCCCTAAACCTCCATTCTCATTGACTCCTCTTCCTATGGGTTTCCTTGGCTTGCTATTGCAAGTTAGTCAGCCTCTTGCCCAAAGCAATTCCATCTGGACTGGCTGAAGTGAATCTAAGTTGATTCATACCCATCCACACAATGTCTAGTGGCCAGAGTAGACAGAGAAAGTGAAGAGAATCCAGCCACCTGTCCAGGAGTGAGCTGTGTGAAATTCCACCTGTGGACTCCTGGCCCAGGAGTATCATGTGGCATGGCTGGCATGGGGTGCCAGCATCCTGCAAGCGCGCTCAAAATCTGCCCTTTTGCATTAGCCTAGTGCTCCATGTCCCTGTGAACACCCCCTTTCTCTCCTGCTGCTCTGCCCTCCCAGACATCCTTTTCCTTACCCCCAGACCCTGGGCTGACCAAAGTGTGCTTTATACTTTGAGACCATAACCCATGACCCTAGGAGAATGAGAAAACATGATGTGAATGTAAAAATGCCACTTCACTTTGAGGCAGGCCCTGTGGGTAAAGGAAGAGGCTGGCTTCTGTGCATCGCTCTGCTAGGATGGGAGCCCTGCGCCCACTATGCTGATGTTGGGGAGGCTGTCCACAGCTGCCACCCCAGTTCCTAGCACAAAGGGAAGCCTGTTTGTGACTGTTTTCTTTTGTTTTCTCTCTCTCTCTCTCTCTCTCTCTCTTTTTTTTTTGCCACATTGGCAGAAATAATGAGACCTAAGGATCCCCATCCTGTCCTGTATGTTTTAGTTCTTTCAGTAGCAGTTGAGGCTGGTTGGGCAGGTTTGAGTCAAATTGTACTTTGCTCCATTGTTAATTGAGAAACTTTCAATAAAATATTATTTTCTACAGTTTTTGTGCTGTGGTTTTAAAAAATTTATTTCCTGAGTATAAATAATAGATAGGAATTCTAAGCTATTTTTTTCTGTTGTCAAATGTGATTTAATTCTCCTAAGGCCATTTTTTAAAAAAGATTTTATTTATTTATTTTTAGAACCCAGAAGAGAGGGAGAGAAACAACTTGGGTGCCCCCACCTGGTGACCTGCTTGGAAACCCAGGCATGTGCTCTGATGGGGAATCAAACTGGCCACCTTTTGGTTCACAGGCTGGCACTCACTCCACTGAGCCACATCGGCCAGAATAGGATCTTGTACAGAATTTGGAAGATAGAAGTTTGAATAATAAATTTAAATTACCTATAATACAATCACTAAAACATTAACATTTTGGGCATCATCAAGATCATATATGTAAGTTTTTTAATCTTAGACAAAATTGTGGTTTTTCTCCTGGCATTACTTGGACCCCTATGTTATTTTTAGGTAACTTCCATTTTTTAAGATAACCCATTTTACAAATAAAAAATAATAGTTCCTAGAGGTTCAGTAATTTATCCAAGGAATTAGAGGTGTTAAGTGCCTCAGCTAGGTTTGAACTTAATTCTGAGCCATTAGGTGTTACTACTCTAACACAACAGTGTGTTGCTATAGGTTCACCATTCATAGCACAATTAATTTGGATTGTCCATCAGTTGTGATGGAGCCATATTTTACCAAAGGAAGATCACTCTAGTCAGTAATCATATACCTATCTAAGCAGCTGTGAATGATGACTATGAAGGTTATAATTTTCTCTAAAGGTTGAACAGCTCAGCCTTGGCCAGGTAGTTTAGTTGGTTAGAGTCTCTTCCCATCACACAAGGGTTTAGGGTTTGATCCCCAGTCAGGGCGCATAGAAGACTCAACCAGAGAATGCATAAGTAAGTGGAACAACAAATCAGTGTTCCCCTTCCTATCTTTAAAATAAATACATTTTTTAAAAAATGCTGAACAGGTCAGACAACTTTTGACCTGGCATTTATTTTTAATAGACTATTTTTTAGAGCAGTTTTAGGTTCACAGCTAAATTGAGAAGAAAGAACAGAGTATACATATACAGGGGTTGGCAAGTAGGTTTATAGTTGCGAGTAGTTTGTTCTTGTATCATTTATGTATTAATTATTGTATTTGTTTTATTTGGCTTACTGTTTTTATTTTGAATCCTTATGACTTATATTTTAGGTAATGATGGCTGGTAATTTAACCTACTTTTACCCACCCCTGTACCCTCTGCCTACCCCCAACATACACATAGCCTCCCCTGCTATCAACATCCCACACTGGGGTGGGGCATTAGTTAACAATTCAACCTACATGTCATTATCACCCAAAGTCCATAGTTTACATTAGAGTTCACTCTTGGTATGTACAATCTTAGGGTTTGGACAAATGTATAATGATGTGTATTCACCATTACATGTCACAGTGTATTTTATTGTCCTACAAATCCTCTGTGCCTATTCATCCATCCCTCCTTCCTCTCTCTTTTTTTTTTTATTGACTTTTTAAAATTTGTCTTTAGAGGGGAAGGAAGAAGAGAGGGAGAGAAATATCAATGTGTGGTTGCCTCTCGTGCGCCCCTTGCGGGGAACTGGCCTGCAACCCAGGCATGTACCCTAACTGGGAATCGAACTGTGATTCTTTGGTTCACAGGCCCACGCTCCATCCACTGAGCTACACCAGCCAGGGCTTCTCTTTCCTCTCCAACCCCTGCCAACCACAGATCTTTTTACTGACTCCATAGTTTTTCCTTTTCCAAAATGGCAATATAGTTGGAATCATATAGTATGTAACCTTTTCAGACTGGCTTTCACTTCATAATATGCAGTTCAGTTTCCTCCATGTCTGAAAAATATTCCATTGTCTGGATGTATCGCAGTTTGTACACTCACGTACTGAAGAACATCTGGTTGTTTTTCTAAGTTTCCGCAATTATGAATAAAGCTTCTGTAAACATCTTTGTTCAGATTTTAAGTTTTCAGCTCATTTGGGTATGTAATTATACATGTATTTACATAGTTATATATTTAACATCATAAGCATGTCATTAACAATTCCTGAATTTAAAAGTACTGAGCTTTTGCCCTGGCTGGTGTAGCTTAGTAGGTTGAGCACGGGCCTGCGAACTAAAGCATCACCAGTTCAATTTCCAGGCAGGGCACATGCCTGGGTTGCGGGCCAGGTCCCCAGTGCGGGGGGGCGGGGGCACGTGAGAGGTGGCCCCACATTGATGTTTCTCTCCCTTCCCCTATGTCTAAAAATAAATTTTAAAAATCTTAAAAAAATAAAAGTACTGAGCTTTTTTTTTTTTTTAACCCTCGCTCTAGGATATGTTTATTGATTTGAGAAAGAGAGACACACACACATCAACACAAGAAACGCTGATTGGTTGCCTCCTGTACACAACCCGACTGGGGATCAAAATCGCAATCTAGGTACTGCCCTGATCGGCATTACTTCCCACAACCTTCTGGTGTACAAGACAACACTCCAACTAACCTAGCCATCCTGCCAGAGCAGTAATGAGTGTTTTTGTTGTTGTTTTCTTTTTGCCGGAGACTCCCATTTTTTTAATGGTTTGATGGTTTCCTTTGTGCCCAGCACTTTACATGCATCATTTCTTTCAATCCTATCCTGTTTGAGAGAAGAAGCAACAGGCTCAAGAGGGGTGTGTATGCTGAGAAAGTGGAGACTCCAAAAACCTGAGCGCCAACCTAGATGGCAAGTACTGCAGTACTGAGCTTTTTAATAGCCATTTTTATTTATTTAAGATTTTACTTATTTGCCTTGGCTGGTGAGTGCTGGCCTTCGAACCAAAGGGTCGCTGGTTTGATTTCCAGTTAGGGGGCATGCCTGGGTTGTGGGCCAGGTCCCCAGTAGGGGGTGCCCAAGAGGCAACCACACATTGATGTTTCTCTCCCTCTCTTTCTCTTTCCCTTCCCCTTTCTCTAAAAATAAATAAAATCTAAAAAGAAAGAAGAAACCCCAAAGAATCCATGGAAAAATCTATTAGAGCTAATAAATAATTCAGCAAAGTTGCAAGACATAAAATCAACACTCAAAGATCAGTTGTATTTCTTTCTTTTAATTTTTTTAAAGATTCTATTTACTCCTTTTTGGAGAGAGGAGAAGGGAGGTAGAAAGACAGAAAGTTCGATGTGCAAGAGATCCATCAATCACTTGCCTCTCTCACACCCCCTACCGGGGACCTGGCCTGTAACCCAGGCGTACGCCCTGACTGGGAATTGAACCAGCAACTCTTTGATTCGCAGGCCAGCACTCAATCCACTGAGCCACACCAGCCAGAGCCAGTTGTATTTCTATACACTGACAGTGAACAAATCAAAAAGAAAATTAGCAAGTCTACTCCACTTACAATAACATCAAGAATAATAAAATACTTCCCTGGCTGGTGTGGTTCAGTGGACTGAATGCCAGCCTGAAACCAAAGGGTCACTGGTTCAGTTCCCAGTCAGGGCATATGCCTGGTTGCAGGCCAGGTCCCCAGTGGTGGGCATGCAAGAGGCAGCCAAACATTGATGTTTCTCTCCCTCTTTCCCTCCCTTCCCCTCTCTAAAAATAAGTAAATAAAAATCTTTATAAGAGAAAGCATAATTGAATACTTAGGAAAAAAATTAACCGAGGAAATACAAGACTTACGCACTGAAAACTATAAAACACTGCTGAAGGAAATTAAAGAAGAGCTAAATAATTGGAAAGACATCCATATTCATGGATTAGAAGACTTAATATTGCTAAAATGACAATACTCTCCAAGTTGATCTTGAATTCAATGCAATACCTATCAAAACCCTATCAGGTTTCTTCGAAGAAATTGATAATATGATCTTAAGATATATGAAAATCCAAGGAACTACAGATAGTCAAGGCAGTCCTGAAAAAGAAGAAAGTTGGAGGACCCACATTTTCCATTTTTACAACTTACTAAAGCTGCAGTCATCAAAACTGTGGCACCTGTATATGGATCCACATGTAGACTAATGAAATAGAATTGAGAACCTAAAAATAAGCCCATGCATGTAGAGTCAACTGAGTTTTGACAAGTGTGCCAAGAGCATTTAATAGGAAAAGAAAATTCTCTTTACAAACAGCACCAGGAAGCTGGATATCCACATATAAAAAAATAAAATTGGAACCTTGCCTTATGCCATATTCAAAAATTAACTCAAAATGGATTGAAGACCTAAATCTAAGAGCTAAAACTATAAAACACATAGATGAAAACAGGGGAATTTGGATTTGGCAATAGTTTCATAATTACCAAAAAACACATGCAATAAAAGAAAAATTGATAAATTGGACTTCATCAAATTAAAAACTTTGGGGTTTCAAAAGACATTACAAAGAGAGTGAAAAGAGCCCTGGCTGGTATGGCTCAGTGGATTGAGTGCCAGCCTGCAAACCAAAGGGTTGCCAGTTAAATTCCAGGTCTAGGGTTGCAGGCCAGGTCCCCAGTGTGGGGTGCAGGAGAGGCAACCACACATTGATATTTCTTTCCCTCTCTCCCCTGCTTCCCATCTCTCTAGATGGGAAGTAAATAAAGTAAATAAAATCTCTTAAAAAGGGAAAGTGAAAAGGCAACCCACAGAATGAAAGTTTTTTTGCAAACCATGTATCTACTAAGTTTAGTAATATAATAATAATAAGGAACACCTACAACTTAACCTCAACAACAAAAAGACAAACTACCCAATTAAAAGATAGGCAAGGAATTTGAATAGGTATTTCTTTAAAAATATAAAAATGGCTAATATGCACATGACGATATGCTCAACTTCATTATCTGTCAGGGACATGGAAAGCCAAGCCACAATGAGGTACCACTAATACCTGCTAGAGATGTAAGATGTCTATAATAATAATAATTCTTAAGAAGAAAAATAATGAGTTGATGAGGCTGTGGAGAAATTAGAATCCTCACATACTGGTGATGTGAATGTAAATGGGCAGGCTCTGTGAAAATGTTTGTTCCTCAAAAAGATAAACATAATTACCACATGGCTCAGAAATTCTACTACTAGATAATATATCCAAAAGGTTGAAAACAGGAACTCAAACAGATACTTGTATACACATTTTCCTAACAGCAATATTCACAATAGCCAAAAGATAGAAAAACCCAAGTATCTATCAACAAATGAACAAATAAACAAAATGTGGTTTAACGTAACAGGACAATACTCATCCATAAAAAAGAACAAAGTTGTGTTATATGCTACAGTATGCGTGAACTTTGAAAACACAAAAGAAGTGAAAGAAGCCAACTACAATAGGACACACATTGTATAATTCTGTTCCTATGAATTGTCCAGAATTGGCAGATTCATGCAGACAGAAAGTAGATTAGTGATTGTCAAGGGCTAGGGGAAGGCAGAAATAGGAAGTGAGTGCTTATGTGTACAAGGTTTTGTTTTGGGTCCATGAAAATATTCTTGAATCAGATAGCAGTGATGGTTGTCCAACCCTGTGAATATAGTAAAACCATCAAGTTAAACACTTTAAAATGGTGAATTTCATGCTTTATAAATTATAATTCAATTTTTAAAAATGCATCCATTGTTTTCTTATTTTTAAAATTTGCTCTATGTTTAGTTATTTATACTCCTATTATAAAGAGGGAAACTAATATGTATAATTTTGCAGGGCAGAGTAACAGTTTATTTGTATTTTTTCTTTTTGTTTTTTAATAGTTTAGTGCATTTTAATAGCAAAATTACAGGAACAGCAGAGAAGACAGATAACATTAAAAACATGTAATGTACTTGCAGCCCTAATTGGTGTGGCTCAGTTAGTTGAGTGTCATCCTGCAAAGGGAAAGGTTGCCAGTTCGATTCCTGGTCAGGGTATATGTCTGGGTTGCAGGTTGGGTCCCAGTTAGGGTGCACATGAGAGGCAAACGAATGTTTCTCTCTTTCTCTCTCCTGCCCGCCTCTCTAAAAAAGCAAAATAAAATCTTAAAAAAAAACAAACATGTACTTGCATGTAGGACAACTCAGTTAGAAAAGTATAGTGAATGGATGGAATCTACTGTATGATAAAAATGCTACAAGCACCATTTAGTTGCCATCCATAAGAAATTTACTTGTTTTATTTATTATTTTTAATTCTCACTGAGGATATGCTTTTTTATTGGTTTTAGAGAGAGAGGATGGGAGAAAGACAGAAAGAAACATGGATGTGAGAGAGAAACATCTACTGGTTGTCTCACTTACATGTCCCCACCAGAAGTCAAACCCGAAACTTAGGTATGTGCCCCAAGCAAGAATCAAACCTGCAACCTTCCTGCAAGGGACGATGCTCCAAACAATTGAATAACCCAGCCAATGCAGAAATTTACTTGTTTTTAAAAAATTCAAATGAGGCCCTGGTCAGGTAGCTCATTTGGTTAGAGCATCATCCTGATACACCAAGGTTGTGTGTTCAATCCCTAGTCAGGACACATACAAGAATCAACTAACAACCTCTGGCTGGTGTGGCTCAGTGGACTGAGTGCCAGCCTGCAAACCAAAAGGTTGCCAGTTTAATTCCCAGTCAGGGCACATGCCTGGGTGTGGGCCAGGTCCCCAGTTTGCGGCATGAGGGAGGCAACCCATCAATGTTTCTTTTCCTCTCCCCTTCCCCTCTCTCTAAAAATAAAGAAATCTAAAAAATTTTTTTATATCAACTAACGGTTATATAAATAAGTGGAGCAAATTGATGTTTCTCTCTCCCTTCCTCTTTCTCTCTCCCTTCCCCTCTTCCTCTAAAATCAATAAATAGCAGTAATTGGTGTGGCTCAGTTAGTTGGGCATCCTCCTGCAAAGCAATCAGGGCATATGCCTGGGTTGTGGGTTTGGTCCCCAGTTTGGGGCTCTTACAAGAGGCAACTGATTGATATTTCACTCCCTCTCTTTCTCCCTCCCTTCCCCTTTCTCTAAGAATAAATATGAAACATAGTTTAAATAAAATAAAATCAATAAATAATTTTTTAAAAAACCAAATGCTTGCATTGTCCAGAAAAATTTATTTATAATTATATAAAGTTCAACTGCTAAAACTTGTTCACTGAAACATTTTGACTTGCATTAATGCTTTATGTTCCCACATTAATATTAAAAAAATTCACACAAACATGAAGATGAAAAAACTGCCTGATTTCTACCCCCTATTTTCCACTTGCAATTATATGCTTAGGTACCTTTTGACCCCATGGGGAAAAAAAAAACCCTAATATTCAGAACTACCAATAACAGAAAGAAGTGACTTTTTTTAAAAGAATAAAATGTTTCCGATCATAGTGGATTCTTAAGCACATTCTCCATGTATGTGGCATGCTAGCTGGATGTCATTTGGCATAGCTTAATGTTTGAAATGACACAGGTTGGCATCTTCACAAAGGCCAACCAGATAGGCCTCATTGCTTCCTGCAAAGCACTAATTGCTGCTTCCTGAAAGCGCAGATCTGTTTTAAGTCCTGAGCAATTTCTCATACCAGATACTCTAAAGGAAGTTTGTGAAACAGTTCAGTGAACCTCTGATAATGTCTAATTTCATGGGGTACTACAGTACCAGGCCTGAAACCACAAGGTTTCTTTGCCCTCCAGTAGAGAGGGTGCACTCTTGCAAGCAGCTTTAGTAGGCAGTTGCTTGCTTCCTGCATGCTTTACCACTGGTGAATTTGTGGCAGTCTGCTTTGTAGGAGACAGGGAATACAGACCTCTTTACTTACCGCGTGCTCCTGCTTGAGCTCTGCAAACTAGAGGTGATGCTGGCATTGGAGAGGGGTGGCAGTGCAGCACTGGCTGTGAACACGCCATTTTTTCTTAGTATTTTTGGAGTATTTTCTATTTTTAGTTTTTCACTGTATCTTTGTTACACTATATTGTAGTTTGTTTTCTATTTTATTGAATTATCTCCATAACAAAGTAAATTCTTTAGTCTAAAATCCTCTAGTTACCACCCTTATGTTGATATCATCTATAATTTTCCTTCTGGATTGTTATTGTATTAGTCAGGGTTCTCTAAAAAAATAGAACCAAAGGATGAGAGATACATATATATATATATAAAAATATATATATATATGAATGAAAGTTTATTATAAGGAACTGGCTTGTATGATTATGAAGGTTGGTATATACAAAAACTGCAGTTTAGGCTGGCAGGCTGGAGACCAAGGAAGGTCAATGGTGAAGTCTGGCCAGTCCAAAGACAAGCCAATGGTACTAATGAAGTCTCAAGGTATTTTGCTGGAGAACTTCCTCTTGCTTGGGGCCTACCCACATTATGGACAGCAATCTGCTTTACCCAGAGTTCACTGATGTGATTGTTAATCTCATCCAGAAAAACCCTCCAAGTTGACACATGAAATTAATCATCACAATTATAAATATAGTTTTTTGTTTGTTTGGCTCTTGCTTTTTTTAGACAAAAGTAAACTTAATTATTTTCCAATTCTTATTTATATATGCTCTTTTAAGTTCTTATTTTAAGTTACTGTATTTTTTTCTGTTTAACAGTATCCAAGTGAGTCTTTTTTATAGTTTCTAGATTCCTACTGGTCACTTGATTTCATGGACATATTAACACAGTTCTTTTAAAATCTGTGTTTGGCCCTGGCTAGTGTAGCTCAGTAGATTGAGTACCAGTCTGCAAAGCAAAGGGTTGCTGGTTCAATTCCTAGTCTAGGGCATGTGCCTGGGTTGCAAGCCAGGTCCCCAGTATGGGGAGTGCGAGAGGCCACCCGACATTGATATTTCTCTCCCTCTCTTTCTCCCTCCCTTACCCTCTAAAAATAAATAAATAAAATCTTTTTTAAAAAAATCTATGACTTTCAGCCAAGATGGTGACATAGGTAAACATGGCTCACCTCCTCGCACAACCACATCAAAATTACAATTATATTATAGAACAACAGTCACTCAGAACTGTCATAAAATATGTTGATGGAAGTCTGACAACTATGGAATTAAAGAAACCACATATTCTCAGACTGGTAGGAGGGGCAAAAGATGAAGTGGGCTGGCCCCACATCCACGTGTGGTGGATAATTCTAGAGGAATAACTTGGGAGCAAGAAGTCCCAGCCCTATACCAGGCCACCCAGCCCAGGGATCCAGTGCCAGGAAGATAAGTCCCCATAACTTATGGCCCTGCAAAAACCAGTGGGGATTGAGTCAGTGGAAGAAACTTCTGGAGTCCTAAGCAGTTCCCCTTAAAGAACCCACATACAGACTTAGACTCACTCCCTCTGAGTTCACTCCCTCCAGCACCAGGGTAACCAGTGGCATATAGGGAGGAACTGAAGTGTCTGGTATCAAGGTGAGAGCTGGGGGACAGCTTTCTCCCTGACAGAAAGGCGGGCAGAAGCAATTGTCCCTTTTCTGAACCCTCTCCACACAGAGACACAGAGCCAGCAGACAGGTGCCATATCTGAGACTCCATCAACCTGGCTAACACAGTTTGACCCACCCTAGAGATCTCCCAAGGCCCCACCCCACCCAACCTACAGTTGTTAACAGTGGCTTTTTCCAGTGAATGGCTGGTCTTGGCTCATGCTTCACAACAGCCTAAATCCTCTCAAACAAGCAACAGCCAGTCTCAGTGAGCCCCAAACCCACATAATTCTTGCTAAGTGGCCCAGACCTGGCACTAACAGCAGCCAGCCTAGATTCACAGCTTGGCTTCACCTGGGAATCTCCAAATTCAACACAAGTGGCAGCCATCTCAGATTGCTTTATAACTTGGGCAGGGTGGCCTCAGGCAGAACACAGGTGGGGGCTGACCTTAGCCTGCAGGACCCAGAGTACAGCTACAAGCCACGTCTGAGCACCACCACACTACCCCTGCACAGCTGGTCCTCCATGGAGGGTGGTGGTTGGTGGTCAGTGGTCACAGCCAACCCTTGAAGCTGACTAGCCTGGGTAGATCCCTCCCATTGACCTGTCAATAGCAACCAAGGGTCAACTACAAGAGGACAGTGTACTTAGCCCACATGAAGGGTGAACCTTGAGTACCCAGTTTGGGTGATAGTGGAGGCTGTACCACTGGACCCTATAGGTAGGACACCTACTGCATTAGGCTACACTACTGAGACACAGAGTCAAAGAAGCTCTACTTAATAGATAGAAACAAAGAGAGAGAGGCTGCCAAAATGAAGAGACAAACATGTCCCAAATGAAAAAACAGATCAAAACTCCAGAAAAAGAACTAAACAGAGTGGAGATAAGCAATCTGTCAGATGCAGAGTTCGAAACACTGGTCATAAGGATGCTCAAGAAACTTAGTGAAGACCTCAACAGCATAAAAAAATCCAGTCAGAAATGAAGGGTACACTAATTGAAATAAAGAACAATTTACAGGGGAAACAACAGTAGAGTGAATGAAGCCAAGAATCAGATCAATGATTTGGAATATAAGGAAACGAAAACAATCAATCAGAAAAACAAGAAGATAAAGAATCAAAAAAGAAAGAAAGAAAGAAAGAAAGAAAGAAAGAGAGAGAGAGAGAGAGAGAGAGAGAGAGAGAGAGAGAGAAAGAAAGAAAGAAAGAAAGAAAGAAAGAAAGAAAGAAAGAAAGAAAGAAAGAAAGAAAGAAAGAAAGACAAACAAGGATAGTGTAAGCAGACTCTGGAAAACCTTAGGCATTCCAACATTCACAGCATAACAGTGCCAGAAGGAAAAGAGAATGGGCAAGATATTGGAAATGTATTTGAAAAAAATAATGAAAGAAAACTTCCTTGATTTGGTGAAGGAAATAGACACGCAAGTCCAGGAAGCACAGAGAGTCCCAAACAAGATGGATACAAACAGGCCCACTCCAAGACACATCATAATTAAAATTCCAAAGCTTAAAGATAAAGAGAGAATCTTAAAAGCAGCAAGAGAAAGGAAGTTAGTTACCTTCAGGGGAATTCCCATAAGACTGTCAGCTGATTTCTCAAAAGAAACTTTGCAGACTGGAAGGGATTGGCAAGAAATATTCAAAGTCGTGAAAAGCAGAAGACTACAGCCAAGATCACTCTACCCAGCAAAGCTATCATTTAGAATTGAAGGGCTGCTAAAGAGCTTCCCAGATAAGAAAAAAACTGAAGGAGTTCATTATCACCAAACCATTATTATATGAAATGTTAAAGGGATATATTAAAGAAAAAGAAGATCAAAACTATGAACAATAAAATGGCAATAACTACATATCTATCAACAACTGAATCTAAAAAACAGACTAAGCAAACAAAGAACAGAAACAGAATCATGGAGAGTGTTTGGATGGTTGCCAGATGAGAGGGGCGTTTAGGGTAATGGGTGAAGAGGTGAGGGGATTGAGAAGTACAAATAGCCCTGGCTGGTGTGGCTCAGGGGGTTAAGCACTGGTCTGTGAACCAAAGAGTTACCAGTTCAATTCCCAGTTAGGGCACATGCCTGGGTTGCAGGCCAGGTCCCCAATTGGAGGCACACAAGAGGCAATCACACATTGATGTTTCTCTCCCTCTCTTTCTCCTTCCCTTCCACTTTCTCTATAAATAAATAAAACATTTTTTAGAAAAGTACAAATAGGTATATTACAGAATAGCCATGCAGATGTAAAGTACAGTATAGGAAAGGGAGTAGCCAAAGAACTTATCTGAATGACCCATGGACATGCTACCCTGGTGCTGGAGCTCAGAGGGAGTGAGGCTGAGTAAGTCCATGTATGGGTTTTTTAAGGGAAACTGCCTGGGACTCCAAAAGTTTCTTCCACTGATTCAATCCCCACTGTTTTTGCAGGCAGAAGTTATGAGGACTTCTCCTTGCAGTACTTGAACCCTTGGTTGGGAGGCCAGGTATGGTTCCAGGATTCCTCGCTCCCAAGATATCCATCTCAAATTTTTATCCACCACATGTGGATGTGGGACCAGCTTATTCCATGTCTCTGCTCCTCTTACCAGTCCGGATGGGTATGGTTTCTTTGATTCCATAATTGTTAGATTTTCATTCAATTCAATTTCTGATAGTTCTGAGTATTGGTCGTTCTATATTTTAGTTGTAATTTTGATATGGTTGTGTGAGGAGGCAAGCCATGTTTACTGATGCCACATTTTTTAAAACAACTTGTATCCTTTTTTAAAAAGATTTTATTTATTTTTAGAGAGAGTGGAAGGGAAAGAGAAAAAGAGGGAGAGAAACATCAATGTGTGGTTGCCCCTCGTGCTCCCCTTACTGGGAATCTGGCCTGCAACCCAGGTATGTGCTCTGACTAGGAATCGAACCAGTGACCCTTTGCTTCACAGTCTGGTGCTCAATCCACTGAGCCACACCAGCCAGGGCCCAATGTCACCTTTGACCAGAAGTCAATATTGTTTCTTGTGCTTAGCCCCTTATTGCTGACCAACCCTGAGCTCTCAGAATTATCACAGGTATTCTCTTGAGATGAAGACCACTGCCCACTGCGTGGTCAACTTGCATCTGCTGGCTTCCAAGTCCTCCCTCTCTCTTGGCTTCTATTTCTTTGGCAGCAGTGTAACTTTGGAAGATGTGGGCCACTTCTGTGAGTTGACTAACAAGAAGAATAAGGGCTGAGCATCTCTAGAAGATGAAAAACCAGCTTGGTGGCCATGCCCTCTTTCAAGACTTGCAGAAACTGTACCAAGATGAGTGGGGTAAAACCCACCATGCCATGGGAACTGCCATGGCTCTGCAAAAGATCTGAACCTGACCCATTTGTTTTGTTTTTGTTTTTGTTTTTGTTTTTTTAAATATATTTTATTGAGCCCTGGCTGGTGTGGCTCAGTGGATTGAGCATGGGCTATGAACCAAAAGGTCGCAGTTCGATTCCCAGTCAGGTCACATGCCTGGGTTGCAGGCCAGGTCCCCGGTGGGGGCCATGTGGCAGGCAACCACACATTGATGTTTCTCTCCCTCTCTTTCTCTCTCCCTTCCCCTCTCTCTAAAAATAAAGAAATAAAATATTTTTTAAAATTTAAAAAATATATATTTTATTGATTATGCTATTACAGTTGTCCCATTTCTCCCCCATCATTCCCCTCCACCCTTCACACCCCTTCCCACCCACATTTTCCCCCCTTTAGTTCATGTCCATGTTTCATAAGTTCTTTAGCTTCTACTTTTCCCACACTATTCTTGCCCTCCCCCTGTCTATTTTCTACCCACCGTCTATGCTACTTATTCTCTGTACCTTTTCTCCCTCCCTCTTCCTCCCACTCCCCTATTGCAAACCATCTATGCGATCTCCATTTCTGTGTTCCTGCTCCTGGTCTAATTGTTTGCTTAGTTTGCTTTTGTTTTAGGTGTGGTTGTTAATATATCTGTGAGTTTGCTGTCATTTTACTGTCCTACTTTTTATCTTCTTTTTCTTAGATAAGTCCCTTAAACATTTCATATAATAAGGGCTTGGTGATGATGAACTCCTTGAACTTGACCTTATCTGAGAAGTGCTTTATCTTCCCTTCCATTCTAAATGAAAGCTTTGCTGGATAGAGCTATCTTGGATGGAGGTCCTTGACTTTCATGACTTGGAATACTTCTTTCCAGCCCCTTCTTGCCTGGAAGGTCTCTTCTGAGAAATCAGCTGACAGTCTGATGGGAACTCCTTTGTAGGTGACTGTGCCCTTATCTCTTGCTGCTTCTAGAATTCTCTCCTTCATTTTAAATTGGGTAATGTAATTATAATGTGCCTTGGTGTGTTCCTCCTTGGGTCCACCTTCTTTGGGACTCTCTGAGCTTCCTGGACTTCCTGGAAGTCTATTTCCTTTGCCAGATTGGGGAAGTTCTCCTTTATTATTTGTTCAAATAACTTTTCCACTTGCTCTTCCTCTTCCCCTCTGGTACCCCTATAATTCGGATGTTGGGACATTTAAAGAAGTCCTAGATGTTCCTAAGCCTCTCCTCATTTTTTTGAATTCTTGTTTCTTCGTTCTTTTCTGTTTGGTTGTTTGTTTCTTCCTTCTGGTCCACTCCATTGATTTGAGTCCCAGTTTTCCTCCCATCACTATTGGTTCCCTGTGCATTTTCCTTCATTTCACTTATTGTAGCCTCCATTTGTGCCTCTAATTTGTGACCAAAATCAACCAATTCTGTGAGCTTCCTAATCACCAGAGCTTTGAACTGTGCTTCTGATAAGTTGGCTACCAGTGCTATGAGCTCTGCATCTGATAGGTTGACCACCTCCTGGTCGCTCAGATGAATTAGCTCCAGGGCCCTGGTCTGTTGTCCCTTTTGAGCCATTCTTAGTTTTGTTTTTTTGTTTTTGTCTGGTCACTGCTGTTACGTAGTGAGGGGTGGAGACTTAGGTGTTCACCAGGGCGGGGTTGTGATGCTGGATGTGGGGGCCAGTCAGAGAGGGAACAATGGCACTTGCTCTGCACTGTCTCTCAGATTCCAGTCCCCTCAGCCGCTTTCCCCTATCAAATTGGGCCCTTCTGGTGCTGATTTCTGTGTAGGTTGGCCTGCGTATGCTCCAGGACCCTGTGGGTCTCCCCAACAAACTCTCCTGTGAGGCTGGGACTCCCTCCCAGCACCTCAGTCCCTACAAGTATTTTCAATGGGTGCTTTTAGGTTTCACTTCCCAGTGCTGGGGCCCTGTGTCACACTGCCCGTTTTCACCTGGTTTATCTGTGCTCGAATGTGTGTCCACAGCCTGCTGCCTTGTGCACCCCGCCTGACCTCCCCGCGTTCGGCAACGCCACCGCCTGTGCACCTGGAGTGACTACGTGCCTGGGACCACCACTGGCTTATCCCTCTGTGATCTGACTCTGTGGGCTGCAGACTCCACCATCCGCTGACTCCGCCCCTCTTACTGGTCTGGGTGAATGGTTGTTGTTGGACTCCCACACAATTCAATTTTCTCTCTGTCCTGGTTGGATTTTCTTTTTTGGGGGGGTTCTATATTTTTGTTGTCCCTAATCTTGGTTGTGAGAGGAGGCACAGCATGTCCACCTACACCTCCATCTTGGCCGGAAGTGAACCTGGACCATTTGAATTTGCACATCCTGGATTCTGTCCTCACAAACACCATCTTTGTGACTTGCTGGAGAGACCCTTCCCAGCCGAGGAGAAAGTCATTACAAGATGGAGAACCAGGCTAACTGGCTCTCTGCCTGGGCTGGATAAGTATCTCTTCCAAAGACTCACATTGAAGTACGACTAGGAGCTGCCAGAGCCCACTGCCTTTGAGAGGTCCCCTCTGCATCCTTCTGTTTCAGGGCTTCTGCCTGAGCCTCTCCCTACAGCCACTAAGCAGATTTTTACCACCCTGAAAACTTCTCCCAAGTCATGGACCAAACAGAAACAATAAAGCTTTTTGCAGATAAAAAGGAAAAAAATTTTTTGAATAGTTCATTGTTAGTGTATAGAAACAGAACTGATTTGTGAGTGTTGATTTTGTATCCTGCAACTTTACTAAATTCATTTATCATTTGTAACAGTATTTTGGTGGAGTCGTTAGGGTTTCTGATATATAAAATTGTGTTACATGAAAACAGAGATAATTTTAAGGGTAGGGAAAGGTCATCTCAATCCAGTAATCTCAGGACCATTTTATCTTCTTAGTAATTATTGAAGACTCAAAACAGCTATTGTTTATGTGAGTTATAGCTATCAATATTTTCTTTTTTTAAAGATTATATTTATTTATTTTTAGAGAGGGGAAGGGAGGGAGAAAGAGAGAGAGAGAAACATCAATGTGCGGCTGCCTCTCACGTGGCCCCCACTGGGGACCTGGCCCACAACCCAGGCATGTGCCCTGACTGGGAATCGAACCTGCGACCCTTTGGTTCTCAGCCCGCACTCAATCCACTGAGCTACACCAGCCAGGGCAATATTTTCATATTATAAGATTAAAACTGAGAAATTAAAAAAAATTTATTTATTTTTAGAGAGGGGAAAGGAGGGAGAAAAAGAGGGAAAGAAACATCAATGTGTGGTTGTGTCTCATGCACCCCCTACTGGGGACCTAGACCATAACCAGGAATGTGGCCTGACTGGAAATTGAACCCGCAACCCTCTGGTTCACATGCTGGCACTTGATCCACTGAGCCAAGCCAGCCAGGACAATTTTTTTTAATACATTTTAAAGTAACACTAATGCATTGACTACTATATGTCAACATAAATAACATTTTTGTGAAAAATAATTATTTTTACAATTTGTGAGAACAGAGAGATTGTTTAACATGTATGCTAATTTCTATAATGTCTGGCTTTAAAAAAGACCACTATATTCTCATATCTGTTATCTTGTAGTCAAGCTGTTGCCTGTGTTGTTTTGGTTGAAGTACATGAAGGATGTGCAGCCTCATACACAAATGTAATTGGAGAGGGAGTAGTAGGTTAATAGCCTTTTCAGATATTTGTGAATATTCTTTGTCGATACTACATTAAACTAGATAAGTGGTAGGTTTTTTAAAAATTATATTTTATTGATTATGCTATTACAGTTGTCCCGTTTCTCCCCCATCATTCCCCTCTACCCTGCATACCCCTCCCACACACATTCCCCCCCTTTAGTTCATGTCCATGTGTCATAAGTTCTTTAGCTTCTACATTTCCCACACTATTCTTGCCCTCCCCCTGTCTATTTTCTACTCACTGTCTATGCTACTTATTCTCTGTACCTTTTCCCCTCTCTCCTCCTTCCACATCCCTGTTGATAAGCCTCCATGTGTTCTCCATTTCTGTGTTTCTGTTCCTGTTCTAGGTGTTTGCTTACTTTGCTTTTGTTTTAGGTGTGGTTGCTAATATCTGTGAGTTTGCTGTCTTTTTACTGTCATATTTTTTATCTTCTTTTTTGAATTTATTTTTATTTTTTAAATATATTTTATTGATTATGCTATCACAGTTTTCCCATTTCTCCCCCATCATTCCCTTCCACCCTGCACACCCCCTCCCACCCACATTCCCCCTCCTTTAGTTCATGTCCATGTGTCATAAGTTCATTAGCTTCTACATTTCCCACACTATTCTTGCCTCCCTATTTTCTACCTACCGTCTATGCTACGTATTCTCTGTACCTTTCCCCCCTCTCCTCCTCCCACTCCCCTGTTGCTAATCCTCCATGTGATCTCCAGTTCTGTGTTTCTGTTCCTGTTCTAGCTGTTTGCTTAGTTTGCTTTTGTCTTAGGTCTGGTTGTTAATACCTGTGAGTTTGCTGTCTTTTTACTGTCCTATTTTTATCTTCTTTTTCTTAGGTAAGTCCCTTTAACATTTCATATAATAAGGGCTTGGTGATGATGAACTCCTTGAACTTGACCTTATCTGAGAAGCACTTTATCTTTCCTTCCATTCTAAATGAAAGCTTTGCTGGATAGAGCAATCTTGGATGTAAGTCCTTGACTTTCATGACTTGGAATACTTCTTTCCAGCCCCTTCTTGCCTGGAAGGTCTCTTTTGAGAAATCAGCTGACAGTCTGATGGGAACTCCTTTGTAGGTGACTGTGTCCTTATCCTTTGCTGCTTCTAGAATTCTCTCCTTCATTTTAATCTTGATTAATGTAATTATGATGTGTGCCTTGATGTGTTCCTCCTTGGGTCCCACTTCTTTGGGACTCTCTGAGCTTCCTGGACTTCCTGGTAGTCTATTTCCTCTGCCAGATTGGGGAAGTTCTCCTTTATTATTTGTTCAGATAAGTTTTCCACTTGTTGCTCTTCCTCTTCCCCTTCTGGTACCCCTATAATTCAGATGTTGGAACGTTTAAAGATGTCCTGGATGTTCCTAAGCCTCTCCTCATTTTTTTTGAATTCTTGTTTCTTCATTCTTTTCTGATTGGATGTTTGTTTCTTCCTTCTGGTCCACTCCATTGATTTGAGTCCCAGTTTTTCTCCCATCACTATTGGTTCCCTGAGCATTTTCCTTCATTTCACTTACTGTAGCCTTCATTTGTTCATCTAATTTATGACCAAAATCAACCAATTCTGTGAGCTTCCTAATCACCAGAGTTTTGAACTGTGCATTGATAGGTTGGCTATCTCTTGGTTGCTTAGATGAATTGGCCAGCTGCCTTGTGCCTGGGGTTGTCCAGCAGCTGCCTGTGTGCCTGGGTCCGCTAATCTCTGCTTCCTCCTGCTGTGACTCTGCCCCTCTTACCGGTCTGGATGAATGGCTGAATGGTTGTTGGACCTCCGTCCAGTTCAATTTTCTCTCAGTTCTGGTTGTTTTCTTGTTTCTAAATCCTTGTTGTCCTTAATTTTGGTTGTGCGAAGAGGCACAGTGTGTCCACCTACACCTCCATCTTGGCTGGAAGTACTGTTAACTGGTAGTTTTTTAAAGATTGGTTGCAAAGAGGAATCTGAAACCAAGACAATGACCTTTTCATACACTGTTAAGTTAAAATCTATTGCTCTGTCCTGCACTTTGAATGGATCTTTTACCAATACTGATTTTGTAACATCACACATTGGTCATTTGGAAAATGTTGGTTCACTGAATTATGCAGATCTTCCATATGTTAGCACATTTCACTACACAATGCCAAAAAATGGTATATGGTAATACCATCACTGATATCATTGGAAATATGTCAAAAGAGTGGAAGGCTGTCAAGCTCAAATTTTAAAGTTTTGGCAACAAACACTGTTAGTTGTCCTTGATATGACAGGATTACTTCGTCCATTTTGGAGAAAATTTCTGCCAAATACCCATATCTGGATAACTATATCTTGTCTCTCAGTTGTTATGTCAAGTAAGAACAATATTCCATGACAGAAAAGGCTAGTTCAGCTCACAACTCAAACAATTGCATAGGTGCTTTTTCTCAGGAAACCATTGTACTTCTATAGGCATAGTAGTACTTTAGGCATACTTCAAATTTTATCATACAAAATGTTAAAAAGATTTACATTTTAAATCTTTAATAATTTTGATTTAAATTATTAAAGATTTTTAATAGCCCTGGCTGGTGTAGCTCAGTGGATTGAGTGTGGGCCTGTGAACTAAGGAATTGCGGTTCGATTCCCAGCCAGGGCACATGCCTGGGTTGCAGGCCAGTTCCCGGCAGGGGACACAGGAGAGGCAACCATACATTGATGTTTCTCTCCCTCTCTCCCTCTCTCCTTCCCTTCCCCTCTAAAGATAAATAAATAAAATGTTTAAAAAAAAGATTTTTAATAATATTTAATAAATTTAATAAATATTGGACTGCTAAATTCCATAATTATTAAATTATTGTTAATTTAAATAATTAAATTATTTTTAATTATTTAAAATTAGTTCAAAATTAATAAAATTAACATTTTTTTCCTGCTTAATCAAGGGCAGTCTTAAGTGCAACTGGTTTTTCCCTTTTCCTTTTTCTTTTTAAACTTTGAATGTGTGGTAGTGAAGAAAACAGTGATTACTAATAACGTTTGATGCCACCACCTTGATTCACACCAAGGGGCCAACAGCCAAATCTTTCATTTGCTTTTACATCATTAGTGCAAATGTTAATATACTAAAAAATAATCAAACTGTATCTCAGTATTATCATAAAGATCATTTTGACCTTCCTGATCCCTTAAAAAACCTCAGGGGTCTGAAGATTATCCTTTGAGAATCACTGCCTTAATCCAAGCAAGTTTTGAACTGATTTGATTGTACTGTAGTCTTTGTGAACATTGTGTATTTCATGTTTATCCTTAAGTACAGCCCCTCAGAGATCCTCAGTGCCTGGGCTGCTTCTCAGAGTGCTTTTCTCTTTTGTGAGCCTTGAACTCTAATTTTTGTTACCCCAGTCCTATGAGACTTCTGAAAGCCATGGTGAGCTTCCCTTCCTCCCAGCAGGTTCTTCTGAATTGTCAAATGCCTTGGGGATGCAAACACCACCAAACTGCAGGCTCACTTCTCTGTGCTTCTCTTCACTCTGGGATCCTAACATCTGTGGCAGATTTATTCCAAAAAAAAAAAATTGACTACAATTTTTCATCTACAACTTTTGCAATGTGATTTTGCAGCTCATCCCAATAGATATACAGTCTACTTCCCTTGAATCTTGTTGGTCTTATAGCCTGCTTTGGCCAATAGAAGACACAGAAGCAACAATGTACCACTTCAGGAACTAGGTACCAGGAGGCTTTCATGCTTCAATTCTGTCTCAGATCCTTGCCTTGGGAACTGCCATAAGAATAAACCCAAGTTACTCAGCTGGAATATGAGAGACTGTATGAAGCAGAAAGGGATTGTTTCATCTGGGACCATCTGAGATCAGTCAACCACCAGCCCTCCCACCTGCTGACTCAAACACATCAGTTGAGCCTAGCGTGGATCAGCAGAACTTTATCAGCTGACCCAAGGACTCATGTATAGGAAACCATTCTACGTGGCGTGGGCCCAGACAGGACACACACCCACAGATAGGTTCCCCCATGGGGAATCAGGTCTGCAATGTACCTAGGCCGCTTTGAGACTTGCTTTTGCTAAAACTCCCTCAACCTGAATTGAGACAGCAAGTGCTTACTGTAACTTCCTAAAATCCATGCTAAAACTCCCCAGTATGGAGTCTAACCGCTTATGAAAAAGTGGTTCAACCACTTTTCCCTTTGCATTTGCAAATATCCTTCTTCTGTGATGTGATTAGCAGCAATCTCTCCTTTGTTTTCTTTAAAAGGTAACCACCTAAATCAACCCTGTGCATAGTAAGTGAGGACCATCATGTAATGTGCCCAGAAAAATAAATAAAGGCTTGTCATGGTGGGGGGGTGGAGGCTTTTTCTCCTCTTGAGAGAGAAACCATGTGGTCCCTTTTCCTCCACAGGACTCGGTAGTCCGGATGAATTTCTTGTGTCTCATCCACAATGTGGCAGACCCCACGAGCCGGGGTCCACATCAGCTGGTACCCAGGAACAGGGGCTCAGGGCGATGAGCTATCGTTGTGGACAACACACCAACTGGGTTTGAGTACGTGCACATCAGCCCAGGTAAGGGCCAATGACACCAAGTGCTTTTCAGTTAGGTCATAGGGTGTGCTGGATTTCAGAGGAAAAGGGTTTTCTTCCTAGGTCGCCTTCTCTTACAACTGACCGATTTGCAACTGTACCTTCTTTAGTAAGCAGGTTCCTTGCCCTCTCTCCCAAGCTTTTGCCGCCACCTCTCAGGTGCAGGTTGAGCAGTTAAGAGACACAAGAGCTCAAGCCGCAACACTGTAAAAACACCCACTAGCCGATCCCTGTGGCACAACCCCCAACTAGGTCTAGGCTTGGGGAAAAAAGCAAAGATTTTCCCTTTAATCAGCTTTAAAAACATTAGCTAGTTACAGGACAATTTACAAGCATCTAGCATCTCAGCAAATTCTTTCTTTTAAGCCACCTCTTGTGGCAGTCCCTTCAGTTTTGCCTTTTCCCTCCATCCGCCTGTATAAGGATTTAAAGGTGCAGGTGGAGAAAAGGCAAAATTGAGACTGGTTTTGTAATAGCGTGCTTGCAGTGGGAGGAATTTCAGAAAAAGATTCTTTTGTTAAAAAATTTCTTTAAGGGTTTCTGCAAATCCTCAACCATGGGGAACGGGTTCTCTAAGGAACGAAAGCAATGTTTTAAGCTAACTCAGAAGCATTTTAGGGCTTCTGAATGTCTCCCTGATAAGGGATCTTTAGACTTAGTTGTTAGGAAAAAGTTGGACGGAAGTTGAAATAACATGAGGTGGTGTGAGATAAGATTCTAGGTTAGTGTCTCACTCCCTTTAGAGGATTTAATTTAAAAATACTGGTTTGCTTGAATTTTGTTTTTGTTTTGAAAGGAATGGCTCAGTCTCAAAATATTTTGCTAAACCTCTGGTAAGTAGAATAAGATCTCTAATGTTGTTACATCATGAGGATTCTACTCAGAAAGAATTTAAATTGATTATTTAAAAAAGGGAGAAAGATCTCACTTCTCTCTGACAGTAATAAGCTCAGGAAGAAAAACAAGGAGAAAATGTGTCTTTTAACCACTCTGAATCTTCCTTATGGAGGCCCAGGGACTGCTTCCGTCCTGGGAACAAGCCATGTGGAGCTTAGCATCCTCCCTCCCTCTTCCCCAGCCTCTCTAAAGTTGTCAGGGGCACTAAATAATGAGATAGCTCACTTTTGAGCACACTCAAGGAATGAAGTAATCAATAAGAATTAACCAAAAAAAAAAAAAAAAGTAAATATATTTGCCAGTGGAGAAAAAACTGTTTCTAAAAGTTATGAATGTGTTCATAAATTTGTCAATCTGAAGCATGGGATGGGGGTTGTGATGTGTTAAAAATTATTAAGAATCCTCCATGTTTATGCCAGACCTGTGACACTTTATTGTAAAAATGAAATATAGGTGTACTGTCTCCCCCGGGGAGAACTAGCCCTTCTCCATGGAAGACTAAGTACCATTTTTTAATTCAGTATCTGTAAACACTGATCGTTTCCTTGGGGAAGAACTGGCTATTCTCCCAGAGGGAACGGTTAGTCAGTCAAGTCACAAAAGGCCCTTGGCACCTAAGCATTTTTGTCTAAAACATACTTTTTCAGAACATCCCCCTCCCCCTCATCTTTCCCACTTTACTTGAAAACTCCAAACCTGGGAACTACCAGGTCCTGAGAAAAACAGGGCAATTTGCTTGCTGCTTAAACTCACTGCAGCTTGTGGAAACAGCAGGAGGCCTGTCTTTCCAAGCTAAGCAAATTATTAAAGAATGTCCTGATTGCCAAGCCCTTAGCAAGGCACCCCCATCTACAGGAGTTAATCCTCAAGGACTAAGTTCTCAAATAATTTGGCAAACAGATGTCACTCATTATACTCCCTTTGGAAAATTCAAATACGTTCATATTTCTATCGATACTTATTCTGGTGTCCTTCATGGATCTGCTTTAACAGGAGAATCTGCTAAAAATATACAAGCCCATCGGCTTGAGGCCTTTAGTCATTTAGGATGGCCTCAGCAAATTAAAACTGATAATGGCCCTGGATACACTGCCCATTCTACTCAGGTTTTTCTTCAGTGTTGGAATATCCAACATAAAACAGGAATACCTTACAATGCAACAGATCAGGCAATTATAGAACAGGCTCATCATACTTTTAAAAATCTTAAAAAACAGAAAAAGGGGGAGCCATGAGTCCTCCCCCCCAAAATTTTATTATGTTAGCCATGTTTACTTATAATTTTCTAAATTGTGATGAATCACTTTGTACTCCAATTGAGAAATATTTTCAGAAGAGCCAAAGTCATCTTATCCTCAGGTTTTATATAGAGATTCGCTGGGAGATGGCTCTTGGCAGGGCCCTGTAGATCTCTTAACTTGGGGAAGAGGGTGTGTGTGTGTTTCCATTCCTACAGGTCCTGTCTGGCTACCAGCTAAACGAGTAAAGCCTTATCATGAGCAGGACAGAAATCAAGCTCTGCTACCTGGAGCAGAGAACCAATCGACTGACAGGCCAGATGGCCCAGCTGACCCTGAACAACCAGAAGGAAAATGGACACCCACACCGTCACTCATGGGCCTGGTTCTGCCAATAGAGGAGGATGGGGCCCACCCCAATGACAGGGGCCAAGGCTCAAGTGCCTCCTGCAGAGGGCAACAACCCCCCAGTGTCCCATAATGTTCCCTTTAGGTGTGTCCCCCACCACATGGGGGGACATTAAGGCTCTTAATGCTCCAGCAAAGACCTTACCAAACAAAAAGTGTTCCAGACCCTCCACAATAATTTTACAATGGATGAACCCTAAAAACTGGTTCAATGGACTGAATTTACAAGTTTGGGTCCTAGCAGCCCTTGGGTACCCCTTTGTCTTAATCCTTATTTGTGCTTTATGATATATATAGAGGTTATTTTCTTAAGATTGTGTTCAGGAGCAGCAAATAGTAGGTTTCACAGGCTTAACAGCTATAATTGCATTTACAAACAAAAAATGGGGAGATTAGATGTTGGGAACCACTCTGCCTGGTTTCAGAAGCTGTAACCTCCATGGCTAAGGCTGAGTGAGAGACCTTGGGACCATAAGCCACTGAGGAGACAAAGCTTATCTCCCTGGCAGGGGCACTGCTTCTGCTCCTTTTACTTCACCCTGCCTGGCCCCCAGTGCTTGATGGGTTAGCCAATGATGAGTAAGATTCCTCAAGGGAGTGATGACCTAAGACAGGAATGATCACAAGGAGGCCCTCAGGGAAGGACTTGGGGGGGCTACAGGAAAAGGGGGTGATGGACCCTGGCCCCTCGGCTTTGACATAGCCTGAGTCTTCATTCTGTCTATGAGAAGTCTCCTAATCTCTTGGTTGCCTTACTTCCCCTGCTCAACCTAAGCCTGAAACAATGCTGGAGGTGAGTGCGGCCCTGTGCTGGAATGGGTCAGTTTCCTGGGGCAATCAGGCCTAAGAAAGAATGCATAAAATCCTATGAAACCTACTTTGCTGACACCCTCAATTTAAATGATAAGGATCCAAGCCTGAAATGAGTTTGTTTCCCCAAAATTTTATGGCCCTTTAGCTATCTGACTCTTACACAAATAGGCCCTCAGAGTTCTTCAAATGTTATCTATTTGATCATTACTACCTGACAGTGATCGATGGGCTTAATCTGAGAATGTGGGTCTTTGGAACTGCTGGTTGCTTACTGTTTATAATAATGCACTGTGGGGCAGGAGTCGACTTCCAGCCAAGATGGAGGAGTAGGGGAACACACTGTGTCTCCTCTCACAATGAAAATTAAAGACAACAAGATTTAGAAACAAATCAGAACTGATAGAAAATTAAACTGTACGGAAGTCCAACAACCATTCATCCAGACTGGTAAGAGGGGCAGAGTCTTGGAAGGAAAAAGTGGAGGTTGGCAGACCCGGGTGCACAGGCGGCAGCAGCTGGCAGATTCCAGGCGTGCAGGCGGTGGCTAGCAGACCCCAGGCATGGGGTGGCAATGGTGCAGACCCAGTGAGGCCGCACAAGGCGGCTGGCTGACCAGGTGGTCCCACATTCGCACGCAGATAATCCAGGTGAAGGGAAAGAGGCGGAAGGGACTGGAATCTGAGAGAGAGCAGAGCAAGCGCCATTGTTCCCTCTCGGACCCCGCCCCCACATACAGCATCACTACCCAGCAACTGGGCTGCCCTGCCCTGGGGAACACCTAAGACTCCACCCCTCACCGCGTAACAGCTGTGACCAGACCAAAAAACAAAAACAAACAAACAAAAAAACACCAAAGTGGCTCAAATGGGAGAACAAATCAAAGCCCCAGAGGCAAGTCATCTAAGTGACCAAGAGATAGCCAACCTATCAGATGCACAGTTCAAAGCACTGGTCATCAGGATGCTCACAGAATTGGTTGATTTTGGTCGCAAATTGGTTGAAAAAATGAAGGAAAATGCATAGGGAACCAATAGTGATGGGAAGAAAACTGGGATTCAAATCAATGGAGTGGACCAGAAGGAAGAAAGAAACAACCAAACAGAAAAGAATGAAGAAACAAGAATCCAAAAAAATGAGGAGAAGCTTAGGAACCTCCAGGACATTTTTAAACATCCCAACATCCAAATTATAGGGGTACCAGAAAGGGAACAGGAAGAGCAACAAGTGGAAAACTTATTTGAACAAAAAATAAAGGAGAACTTCCCCAATCTGGCAGAGGAAATAGACTACCAGGAAGTCCAGGAAGCTCAGAGAGTCCCAAAGAAGTGGGACCCAAGGAGGAACACACCAAGGCACATCATAATTACATTAGCCAAGATTAAAATGAAGGAGAGAATTCTAGAAGCAGCAAAGGATAAGGACATAGTCACCTACAAAGGAGTTCCCATCAGACTGTCAGCTGATTTCTCAAAAGAGACCTTCCAGGCAAGAAGGGGCTGGAAAGAAGTATTCCAAGTCATGAAAGTCAAGGACCTCCACCCAAGATTGCTCTATCCAGCAAAGCTTTCATTTAGAATGGAAGGAAAGATAAAGTGCTTCTCAGATAAGGTCAAGTTCAAGGAGTTCATCATCACCAAGCCCTTATTATATGAAATGTTAAAGGGACTTACCTAAGAAAAAGAAGATAAAAATAGGACAGTAAAAAGACAGCAAACTCACAGGTATTAACAACCAGACCTAAGACAAAAGCAAACTAAGCAAACAGCTAGAACAGGAACAGAAACACAGAACTGGAGATCACATGGAGGATTAGCAACAGGGGAGTGGGAGGAGGAGAGGGGGGAAAGGTACAGAGAATACGTAGCATAGACGGTAGGTAGAAAATAGGGAGGCAAGAATAGTGTGGGAAATGTAGAAGCTAATGAACTTATGACACATGGACATGAACTAAAGGAGGGGGAATGTGGGTGGGAGGGGGTGTGCAGGGTGGAAGGGAATGATGGGGGAGAAATGGGAAAACTGTGATAGCATAATCAATAAAATATATTTAAAAAATAAAAATAAATTCAAAAAAGAAGATAAAAAATATGACAGTAAAAAGACAGCAAACTCACAGATATTAGCAACCACACCTAAAACAAAAGCAAAGTAAGCAAACACCTAGAACAGGAACAGAAACACAGAAATGGAGAACACATGGAGGCTTATCAACAGGGATGTGGAAGGAGGAGAGAGGGGAAAAGGTACAGAGAATAAGTAGCATAGACAGTGAGTAGAAAATAGACAGGGGGAGGGCAAGAATAGTGTGGGAAATGTAGAAGCTAAAGAACTTATGACACATGGACATGAACTAAAGGGGGGGAATGTGTGTGGGAGGGGTATGCAGGGTAGAGGGGAATGATGGGGGAGAAACGGGACAACTGTAATAGCATAATCAATAAAATATAATTTTTAAAAAACCTACCACTTATCTAGTTTAATGTAGTATCGACAAAGAATATTCACAAATATCTGAAAAGGCTATTAACCTACTACTCCCTCTCCAATTACATTTGTGTATGAGGCTGCACATCCTTCATGTACTTCAACCAAAACAACACAGGCAACAGCTTGACTACAAGATAACAGATATGAGAATATAGTGGTCTTTTTTAAAGCCAGACATTATAGAAATTAGCATACATGTTAAACAATCTCTCTGTTCTCACAAATTGTAAAAATAATTATTTTTCACAAAAATGTTATTTATGTTGACATATAGTAGTCAATGCATTAGTGTTACTTTAAAATGTATTAAAAAAAATTGTCCTGGCTGGCTTGGCTCAGTGGATCAAGTGCCAGCATGTGAACCAGAGGGTTGCGGGTTCAATTTCCAGTCAGGCCACATTCCTGGTTATGGTCTAGGTCCCCAGTAGGGGGTGCATGAGACACAACCACACATTGATGTTTCTTTCCCTCTTTTTCTCCCTCCTTTCCCCTCTCTAAAAATAAATAAATTTTTTTTAATTTCTCAGTTTTAATCTTATAATATGAAAATATTGCCCTGGCTGGTGTAGCTCAGTGGATTGAGTGCGGGCTGAGAACCAAAGGGTCGCAGGTTCGATTCCCAGTCAGGGCACATGCCTGGGTTGTGGGCCAGGTCCCCAGTGGGGGCCACGTGAGAGGCAGCCGCACATTGATGTTTCTCTCTCTCTCTTTCTCCCTCCCTTCCCCTCTCTAAAAATAAATAAATATAATCTTTAAAAAAAGAAAATATTGATAGCTATAACTCACATAAACAATAGCTGTTTTGAGTCTTCAATAATTACTAAGAAGATAAAATGGTCCTGAGATTACTGGATTGAGATGACCTTTCCCTACCCTTAAAATTATCTCTGTTTTCATGTAACACAATTTTATATATCAGAAACCCTAACGACTCCACCAAAATACTGTTACAAATGATAAATGAATTTAGTAAAGTTGCAGGATACAAAATCAACACTCACAAATCAGTTCTGTTTCTATACACTAACAATGAACTATTCAAAAAATTTTTTTCCTTTTTATCTGCAAAAAGCTTTATTGTTTCTGTTTGGTCCATGACTTGGGAGAAGTTTTCAGGGTGGTAAAAATCTGCTTAGTGGCTGTAGGGAGAGGCTCAGGCAGAAGCCCTGAAACAGAAGGATGCAGAGGGGACCTCTCAAAGGCAGTGGGCTCTGGCAGCTCCTAGTCGTACTTCAATGTGAGTCTTTGGAAGAGATACTTATCCAGCCCAGGCAGAGAGCCAGTTAGCCTGGTTCTCCATCTTGTAATGACTTTCTCCTCGGCTGGGAAGGGTCTCTCCAGCAAGTCACAAAGATGGTGTTTGTGAGGACAGAATCCAGGATGTGCAAATTCAAATGGTCCAGGTTCACTTCCGGCCAAGATGGAGGTGTAGGTGGACATGCTGTGCCTCCTCTCACAACCAAGATTAGGGACAACAAAAATATAGAACCCCCCCAAAAAAGAAAATCCAACCAGGACAGAGAGAAAATTGAATTGTGTGGGAGTCCAACAACAACCATTCACCCAGACCAGTAAGAGGGGCGGAGTCAGCGGATGGTGGAGTCTGCAGCCCACAGAGTCAGATCACAGAGGGATAAGCCAGTGGTGGTCCCAGGCACGTAGTCACTCCAGGTGCACAGGCGGTGGCGTTGCCGAACGCGGGGAGGTCAGGCGGGGTGCACAAGGCAGCAGGCTGTGGACACACATTCGAGCACAGATAAACCAGGTGAAAACGGGCAGTGTGACACAGGGCCCCAGCACTGGGAAGTGAAACCTAAAAGCACCCATTGAAAATACTTGTAGGGACTGAGGTGCTGGGAGGGAGTCCCAGCCTCACAGGAGAGTTTGTTGGGGAGACCCACAGGGTCCTGGAGCATACGCAGGCCAACCTACACAGAAATCAGCACCAGAAGGGCCCAATTTGATAGGGGAAAGCGGCTGAGGGGACTGGAATCTGAGAGACAGTGCAGAGCAAGTGCCATTGTTCCCTCTCTGACTGGCCCCCACATCCAGCATCACAACCCCGCCCTGGTGAACACCTAAGTCTCCACCCCTCACTACGTAACAGCAGTGACCAGACAAAAACAAAAAAACAAAACTAAGAATGGCTCAAAAGGGACAACAGACCAGGGCCCTGGAGCTAATTCATCTGAGCGACCAGGAGGTGGTCAACCTATCAGATGCAGAGCTCATAGCACTGGTAGCCAACTTATCAGAAGCACAGTTCAAAGCTCTGGTGATTAGGAAGCTCACAGAATTGGTTGATTTTGGTCACAAATTAGAGGCACAAATGGAGGCTACAATAAGTGAAATGAAGGAAAATGCACAGGGAACCAATAGTGATGGGAGGAAAACTGGGACTCAAATCAATGGAGTGGACCAGAAGGAAGAAACAAACAACCAAACAGAAAAGAACGAAGAAACAAGAATTCAAAAAAATGAGGAGAGGCTTAGGAACATCTAGGACTTCTTTAAATGTCCCAACATCCGAATTATAGGGGTACCAGAGGGGAAGAGGAAGAGCAAGTGGAAAAGTTATTTGAACAAATAATAAAGGAGAACTTCCCCAATCTGGCAAAGGAAATAGACTTCCAGGAAGTCCAGGAAGCTCAGAGAGTCCCAAAGAAGGTGGACCCAAGGAGGAACACACCAAGGCACATTATAATTACATTACCCAATTTAAAATGAAGGAGAGAATTCTAGAAGCAGCAAGAGATAAGGGCACAGTCACCTACAAAGGAGTTCCCATCAGACTGTCAGCTGATTTCTCAGAAGAGACCTTCCAGGCAAGAAGGGGCTGGAAAGAAGTATTCCAAGTCATGAAAGTCAAGGACCTCCATCCAAGATAGCTCTATCCAGCAAAGCTTTCATTTAGAATGGAAGGGAAGATAAAGCACTTCTCAGATAAGGTCAAGTTCAAGGAGTTCATCATCACCAAGCCCTTATTATATGAAATGTTTAAGGGACTTATCTAAGAAAAAGAAGATAAAAAGTAGGACAGTAAAATGACAGCAAACTCACAGATATATTAACAACCACACCTAAAACAAAAGCAAACTAAGCAAACAATTAGACCAGGAGCAGGAACACAGAAATGGAGATCGCATAGATGGTTTGCAATAGGGGAGTGGGAGGAAGAGGGAGGGAGAAAAGGTACAGAGAATAAGTAGCATAGACGGTGGGTAGAAAATAGACAGGGGGAGGGCAAGAATAGTGTGGGAAAAGTAGAAGCTAAAGAACTTATGAAACATGGACATGAACTAAAGGGGGGAAAATGTGGGTGGGAAGGGGTGTGAAGGGTGGAGGGGAATGATGGGGGAGAAATGGGACAACTGTAATAGCATAATCAATAAAATATATATTTTTTAAATTTTAAAAAATATTTTATTTCTTTATTTTTAGAGAGAGGGGAAGGGAGAGAGAAAGAGAGGGAGAGAAACATCAATGTGTGGTTGCCTGCCACATGGCCCCCACCGGGGACCTGGCCTGCAACCCAGGCATGTGACCTGACTGGGAATCGAACTGCGACCTTTTGGTTCATAGCCCATGCTCAATCCACTGAGCCACACCAGCCAGGGCTCAATAAAATATATTTAAAAAAACAAAAACAAAAACAAAAACAAAACAAATGGGTCAGGTTCAGATCTTTTGCAGAGCCATGGCAGTTCCCATGGCATGGTGGGTTTTACCCCACTCATCTTGGTACAGTTTCTGCAAGTCTTGAAAGAGGGCATGGCCACCAAGCTGGTTTTTCATCTTCTAGAGATGCTCAGCCCTTATTCTTCTTGTTAGTCAACTCACAGAAGTGGCCCACATCTTCCAAAGTTACACTGCTGCCAAAGAAATAGAAGCCAAGAGAGAGGGAGGACTTGGAAGCCAGCAGATGCAAGTTGACCACGCAGTGGGCAGTGGTCTTCATCTCAAGAGAATACCTGTGATAATTCTGAGAGCTCAGGGTTGGTCAGCAATAAGGGGCTAAGCACAAGAAACAATATTGACTTCTGGTCAAAGGTGACATTGGGCCCTGGCTGGTGTGGCTCAGTGGATTGAGCACCAGACTGTGAAGCAAAGGGTCACTGGTTCGATTCCTAGTCAGAGCACATACCTGGGTTGCAGGCCAGATTCCCAGTAAGGGGAGCACGAGGGGCAACCACACATTGATGTTTCTCTCCCTCTTTTTCTCTTTCCCTTCCACTCTCTCTAAAAATAAATAAAATCTTTTTAAAAAAGGATACAAGTTGTTTTAAAAAATGTGGCATCAGTAAACATGGCTTGCCTCCTCACACAACCATATCAAAATTACAACTAAAATATAGAACGACCAATACTCAGAACTATCAGAAATTGAATTGAATGAAAATCTAACAATTATGGAATCAAAGAAACCATACCCATCCGGACTGGTAAGAGGAGCAGAGACATGGAATAAGCTGGTCCCACATCCACATGTGGTGGATAAAAATTTGAGATGGATATCTTGGGAGCGAGGAATCCTGGAACCATACCTGGCCTCCCAACCAAGGGTTCAAGTACTGCAAGGAGAAGTCCTCATAACTTCTGCCTGCAAAAACAGTGGGGATTGAATCAGTGGAAGAAACTTTTGGAGTCCCAGGCAGTTTCCCTTAAAAAACCCATACATGGACTTACTCAGCCTCACTCCCTCTGAGCTCCAGCACCAGGGTAGCATGTCCATGGGTCATTCAGATAAGTTCTTTGGCTACTCCCTTTCCTATACTGTACTTTACATCTGCATGGCTATTCTGTAATATACCTATTTGTACTTTTCTAAAAAATGTTTTATTTATTTATAGAGAAAGTGGAAGGGAAGGAGAAAGAGAGGGAGAGAAACATCAATGTGTGATTGCCTCTTGTGTGCCTCCAATTGGGGACCTGGCCTGCAACCCAGGCATGTGCCCTAACTGGGAATTGAACTGGTAACTCTTTGGTTCACAGACCAGTGCTTAACCCCCTGAGCCACACCAGCCAGGGCTATTTGTACTTCTCAATCCCCTCACCTCTTCACCCATTACCCTAAACGCCCCTCTCATCTGGCAACCATCCAAACACTCTCCATGATTCTGTTTCTGTTCTTTGTTTGCTTAGTCTGTTTTTTAGATTCAGTTGTTGATAGATATGTAGTTATTGCCATTTTATTGTTCATAGTTTTGATCTTCTTTTTCTTTAATATATCCCTTTAACATTTCATATAATAATGGTTTGGTGATAATGAACTCCTTCAGTTTTTTTCTTATCTGGGAAGCTCTTTAGCAGCCCTTCAATTCTAAATGATAGCTTTGCTGGGTAGAGTGATCTTGGCTGTAGTCTTCTGCTTTTCACGACTTTGAATATTTCTTGCCAATCCCTTCCAGTCTGCAAAGTTTCTTTTGAGAAATCAGCTGACAGTCTTATGGGAATTCCCCTGAAGGTAACTAACTTCCTTTCTCTTGCTGCTTTTAAGATTCTCTCTTTATCTTTAAGCTTTGGAATTTTAATTATGATGTGTCTTGGAGTGGGCCTGTTTGTATCCATCTTGTTTGGGACTCTCTGTGCTTCCTGGACTTGCGTGTCTATTTCCTTCACCAAATCAAGGAAGTTTTCTTTCATTATTTTTTTCAAATACATTTCCAATATCTTGCCCATTCTCTTTTCCTTCTGGCACTGTTATGCTGTGAATGTTGGAATGCCTAAGGTTTTCCAGAGTCTGCTTACACTATCCTTGTTTGTCTTTCTTTCTTTCTTTCTTTCTTTCTTTCTTTCTTTCTTTCTTTCTTTCTTTCTTTCTTTCTTTCTTTCTCTCTCTCTCTCTCTCTCTCTCTCTCTCTCTCTCTCTCTTTCTTTCTTTCTTTCTTTCTTTCTTTCTTTTTTGATTCTTTATCTTCTTGTTTTTCTGATTGATTGTTTTCGTTTCCTTATATTCCAAATCATTGATCTGATTCTTGGCTTCATTCACTCTACTGTTGTTTCCCCTGTAAATTGTTCTTTATTTCAATTAGTGTACCCTTCATTTCTGACTGGATTTTTTTATGCTGTTGAGGTCTTCACTAAGTTTCTTGAGCATCCTTATGACCAGTGTTTCGAACTCTGCATCTGACAGATTGCTTATCTCCACTCTGTTTAGTTCTTTTTCTGGAGTTTTGATCTGTTTTTTCATTTGGGACATGTTTGTCTCTTCATTTTGGCAGCCTCTCTCTCTTTGTTTCTATCTATTAAGTAGAGCTTCTTTGACTCTGTGTCTCAGTAGTGTAGCCTAATGCAGTAGGTGTCCTACCTATAGGGTCCAGTGGTACAGCCTCCACTATCACCCAAACTGGGTACTCAAGGTTCACCCTTCATGTGGGCTAAGTACACTGTCCTCTTGTAGTTGACCCTTGGTTGCTATTGACAGGTCAATGGGAGGGATCTACCCAGGCTAGTCAGCTTCAAGGGTTGGCTGTGACCACTGACCACCAACCACCACCCTCCATGGAGGACCAGCTGTGCAGGGGTAGTGTGGTGGTGCTCAGACGTGGCTTGTAGCTGTACTCTGGGTCCTGCAGGCTAAGGTCAGCCCCCACCTGTGTTCTGCCTGAGGCCACCCTGCCCAAGTTATAAAGCAATCTGAGATGGCTGCCACTTGTGTTGGATTTGGAGATTCCCAGGTGAAGCCAAGCTGTGAATCTAGGCTGGCTGCTGTTAGTGCCAGGTCTGGGCCACTTAGCAAGAATTATGTGGGTTTGGGGCTCACTGAGACTGGCTGTTGCTTGTTTGAGAGGATTTAGGCTGTTGTGAAGCATGAGCCAAGACCAGCCATTCACTGGAAAAAGCCACTGTTAACAACTGTAGGTTGGGTGGGGTGGGGCCTTGGGAGATCTCTAGGGTGGGTCAAACTGTGTTAGCCAGGTTGATGGAGTCTCAGATATGGCACCTGTCTGCTGGCTCTGTGTCTCTGTGTGGAGAGGGTTCAGAAAAGGGACAATTGCTTCTGCCCGCCTTTCTGTCAGGGAGAAAGCTGTCCCCCAGCTCTCACCTTGATACCAGACACTTCAGTTCCTCCCTATATGCCACTGGTTACCCTGGTGCTGGAGGGAGTGAACTCAGAGGGAGTGAGTCTAAGTCTGTATGTGGGTTCTTTAAGGGGAACTGCTTAGGACTCCAGAAGTTTCTTCCACTGACTCAATCCCCACTGGTTTTTGCAGGGCCATAAGTTATGGGGACTTATCTTCCTGGCACTGGATCCCTGGGCTGGGTGGCCTGGTATAGGGCTGGGACTTCTTGCTCCCAAGTTATTCCTCTAGAATTATCCACCACACGTGGATGTGGGGCCAGCCCACTTCATCTTTTGCCCCTCCTACCAGTCTGAGAATATGTGGTTTCTTTAATTCCATAGTTGTCAGACTTCCATCAACATATTTTATGACAGTTCTGAGTGACTGTTGTTCTATAATATAATTGTAATTTTGATGTGGTTGTGCGAGGAGGTGAGCCATGTTTACCTATGTCACCATCTTGGCTGAAAGTCATAGATTTTTTTAAAAAAGATTTTATTTATTTATTTTTAGAGGGTAAGGGAGGGAGAAAGAGAGGGAGAGAAATATCAATGTCGGGTGGCCTCTCGCACTCCCCATACTGGGGACCTGGCTTGCAACCCAGGCACATGCCCTAGACTAGGAATTGAACCAGCAACCCTTTGCTTTGCAGACTGGTACTCAATCTACTGAGCTACACTAGCCAGGGCCAAACACAGATTTTAAAAGAACTGTGTTAATATGTCCATGAAATCAAGTGACCAGTAGGAATCTAGAAACTATAAAAAAGACTCACTTGGATACTGTTAAACAGAAAAAAATACAGTAACTTAAAATAAGAACTTAAAAGAGCATATATAAATAAGAATTGGAAAATAATTAAGTTTACTTTTGTCTAAAAAAAGCAAGAGCCAAACAAACAAAAAACTATATTTATAATTGTGATGATTAATTTCATGTGTCAACTTGGAGGGTTTTTCTGGATGAGATTAACAATCACATCAGTGAACTCTGGGTAAAGCAGATTGCTGTCCATAATGTGGGTAGGCCCCAAGCAAGAGGAAGTTCTCCAGCAAAATACCTTGAGACTTCATTAGTACCATTGGCTTGTCTTTGGACTGGCCAGACTTCACCATTGACCTTCCTTGGTCTCCAGCCTGCCAGCCTAAACTGCAGTTTTTGTATATACCAACCTTCATAATCATACAAGCCAGTTCCTTATAATAAACTTTCATTCATATATATATATATTTTTATATATATATATATGTATCTCTCATCCTTTGGTTCTATTTTTTTAGAGAACCCTGACTAATACAATAACAATCCAGAAGGAAAATTATAGATGATATCAACATAAGGGTGGTAACTAGAGGATTTTAGACTAAAGAATTTACTTTGTTATGGAGATAATTCAATAAAATAGAAAACAAACTACAATATAGTGTAACAAAGATACAGTGAAAAACTAAAAATAGAAAATACTCCAAAAATACTAAGAAAAAATGGCGTGTTCACAGCCAGTGCTGCACTGCCACCCCTCTCCAATGCCAGCATCACCTCTAGTTTGCAGAGCTCAAGCAGGAGCACGCGGTAAGTAAAGAGGTCTGTATTCCCTGTCTCCTACAAAGCAGACTGCCACAAATTCACCAGTGGTAAAGCATGCAGGAAGCAAGCAACTGCCTACTAAAGCTGCTTGCAAGAGTGCACCCTCTCTACTGGAGGGCAAAGAAACCTTGTGGTTTCAGGCCTGGTACTGTAGTACCCCATGAAATTAGACATTATCAGAGGTTCACTGAACTGTTTCACAAACTTCCTTTAGAGTATCTGGTATGAGAAATTGCTCAGGACTTAAAACAGATCTGCGCTTTCAGGAAGCAGCAATTAGTGCTTTGCAGGAAGCAATGAGGCCTATCTGGTTGGCCTTTGTGAAGATGCCAACCTGTGTCATTTCAAACATTAAGCTATGCCAAATGACATCCAGCTAGCATGCCACATACATGGAGAATGTGCTTAAGAATCCACTATGATCGGAAACATTTTATTCTTTTAAAAAAAGTCACTTCTTTCTGTTATTGGTAGTTCTGAATATTAGGGTTTTTTTTTTCCCCATGGGGTCAAAAGGTACCTAAGCATATAATTGCAAGTGGAAAATAGGGGGTAGAAATCAGGCAGTTTTTTCATCTTCATGTTTGTGTGAATTTTTTTAATATTAATGTGGGAACATAAAGCATTAATGCAAGTCAAAATGTTTCAGTGAACAAGTTTTAGCAGTTGAACTTTATATAATTATAAATAAATTTTTCTGGACAATGCAAGCATTTGGTTTTTTAAAAAATTATTTATTGATTTTATTTTATTTAAACTATGTTTCATATTTATTCTTAGAGAAAGGGGAAGGGAGGGAGAAAGAGAGGGAGTGAAATATCAATCAGTTGCCTCTTGTAAGAGCCCCAAACTGGGGACCAAACCCACAACCCAGGCATATGCCCTGATTGCTTTGCAGGAGGATGCCCAACTAACTGAGCCACACCAATTACTGCTATTTATTGATTTTAGAGGAAGAGGGGAAGGGAGAGAGAAAGAGGAAGGGAGAGAGAAACATCAATTTGCTCCACTTATTTATATAACCGTTAGTTGATATAAAAAAATTTTTTAGATTTCTTTATTTTTAGAGAGAGGGGAAGGGGAGAGGAAAAGAAACATTGATGGGTTGCCTCCCTCATGCCGCAAACTGGGGACCTGGCCCACACCCAGGCATGTGCCCTGACTGGGAATTAAACTGGCAACCTTTTGGTTTGCAGGCTGGCACTCAGTCCACTGAGCCACACCAGCCAGAGGTTGTTAGTTGATTCTTGTATGTGTCCTGACTAGGGATTGAACACACAACCTTGGTGTATCAGGATGATGCTCTAACCAAATGAGCTACCTGACCAGGGCCTCATTTGAATTTTTTAAAAACAAGTAAATTTCTGCATTGGCTGGGTTATTCAATTGTTTGGAGCATCGTCCCTTGCAGGAAGGTTGCAGGTTTGATTCTTGCTTGGGGCACATACCTAAGTTTCGGGTTTGACTTCTGGTGGGGACATGTAAGTGAGACAACCAGTAGATGTTTCTCTCTCACATCCATGTTTCTTTCTGTCTTTCTCCCATCCTCTCTCTCTAAAACCAATAAAAAAGCATATCCTCAGTGAGAATTAAAAATAATAAATAAAACAAGTAAATTTCTTATGGATGGCAACTAAATGGTGCTTGTAGCATTTTTATCATACAGTAGATTCCATCCATTCACTATACTTTTCTAACTGAGTTGTCCTACATGCAAGTACATGTTTGTTTTTTTTTAAGATTTTATTTTGCTTTTTTAGAGAGGCGGGCAGGAGAGAGAAAGAGAGAAACATTCGTTTGCCTCTCATGTGCACCCTAACTGGGACCCAACCTGCAACCCAGACATATACCCTGACCAGGAATCGAACTGGCAACCTTTCCCTTTGCAGGATGACACTCAACTAACTGAGCCACACCAATTAGGGCTGCAAGTACATTACATGTTTTTAATGTTATCTGTCTTCTCTGCTGTTCCTGTAATTTTGCTATTAAAATGCACTAAACTATTAAAAAACAAAAAGAAAAAATACAAATAAACTGTTACTCTGCCCTGCAAAATTATACATATTAGTTTCCCTCTTTATAATAGGAGTATAAATAACTAAACATAGAGCAAATTTTAAAAATAAGAAAACAATGGATGCATTTTTAAAAATTGAATTATAATTTATAAAGCATGAAATTCACCATTTTAAAGTGTTTAACTTGATGGTTTTACTATATTCACAGGGTTGGACAACCATCACTGCTATCTGATTCAAGAATATTTTCATGGACCCAAAACAAAACCTTGTACACATAAGCACTCACTTCCTATTTCTGCCTTCCCCTAGCCCTTGACAATCACTAATCTACTTTCTGTCTGCATGAATCTGCCAATTCTGGACAATTCATAGGAACAGAATTATACAATGTGTGTCCTATTGTAGTTGGCTTCTTTCACTTCTTTTGTGTTTTCAAAGTTCACGCATACTGTAGCATATAACACAACTTTGTTCTTTTTTATGGATGAGTATTGTCCTGTTACGTTAAACCACATTTTGTTTATTTGTTCATTTGTTGATAGATACTTGGGTTTTTCTATCTTTTGGCTATTGTGAATATTGCTGTTAGGAAAATGTGTATACAAGTATCTGTTTGAGTTCCTGTTTTCAACCTTTTGGATATATTATCTAGTAGTAGAATTTCTGAGCCATGTGGTAATTATGTTTATCTTTTTGAGGAACAAACATTTTCACAGAGCCTGCCCATTTACATTCACATCACCAGTATGTGAGGATTCTAATTTCTCCACAGCCTCATCAACTCATTATTTTTCTTCTTAAGAATTATTATTATTATAGACATCTTACATCTCTAGCAGGTATTAGTGGTACCTCATTGTGGCTTGGCTTTCCATGTCCCTGACAGATAATGAAGTTGAGCATATCGTCATGTGCATATTAGCCATTTTTATATTTTTAAAGAAATACCTATTCAAATTCCTTGCCTATCTTTTAATTGGGTAGTTTGTCTTTTTGTTGTTGAGGTTAAGTTGTAGGTGTTCCTTATTATTATTATATTACTAAACTTAGTAGATACATGGTTTGCAAAAAAACTTTCATTCTGTGGGTTGCCTTTTCACTTTCCCTTTTTAAGAGATTTTATTTACTTTATTTACTTCCCATCTAGAGAGATGGGAAGCAGGGGAGAGAGGGAAAGAAATATCAATGTGTGGTTGCCTCTCCTGCACCCCACACTGGGGACCTGGCCTGCAACCCTAGACCTGGAATTTAACTGGCAACCCTTTGGTTTGCAGGCTGGCACTCAATCCACTGAGCCATACCAGCCAGGGCTCTTTTCACTCTCTTTGTAATGTCTTTTGAAACCCCAAAGTTTTTAATTTGATGAAGTCCAATTTATCAATTTTTCTTTTATTGCATGTGTTTTTTGGTAATTATGAAACTATTGCCAAATCCAAATTCCCCTGTTTTCATCTATGTGTTTTATAGTTTTAGCTCTTAGATTTAGGTCTTCAATCCATTTTGAGTTAATTTTTGAATATGGCATAAGGCAAGGTTCCAATTTTATTTTTTTATATGTGGATATCCAGCTTCCTGGTGCTGTTTGTAAAGAGAATTTTCTTTTCCTATTAAATGCTCTTGGCACACTTGTCAAAACTCAGTTGACTCTACATGCATGGGCTTATTTTTAGGTTCTCAATTCTATTTCATTAGTCTACATGTGGATCCATATACAGGTGCCACAGTTTTGATGACTGCAGCTTTAGTAAGTTGTAAAAATGGAAAATGTGGGTCCTCCAACTTTCTTCTTTTTCAGGACTGCCTTGACTATCTGTAGTTCCTTGGATTTTCATATATCTTAAGATCATATTATCAATTTCTTCGAAGAAACCTGATAGGGTTTTGATAGGTATTGCATTGAATTCAAGATCAACTTGGAGAGTATTGTCATTTTAGCAATATTAAGTCTTCTAATCCATGAATATGGATGTCTTTCCAATTATTTAGCTCTTCTTTAATTTCCTTCAGCAGTGTTTTATAGTTTTCAGTGCGTAAGTCTTGTATTTCCTCGGTTAATTTTTTTCCTAAGTATTCAATTATGCTTTCTCTTATAAAGATTTTTATTTACTTATTTTTAGAGAGGGGAAGGGAGGGAAAGAGGGAGAGAAACATCAATGTTTGGCTGCCTCTTGCATGCCCACCACTGGGGACCTGGCCTGCAACCAGGCATATGCCCTGACTGGGAACTGAACCAGTGACCCTTTGGTTTCAGGCTGGCATTCAGTCCACTGAACCACACCAGCCAGGGAAGTATTTTATTATTCTTGATGTTATTGTAAGTGGAGTAGACTTGCTAATTTTCTTTTTGATTTGTTCACTGTCAGTGTATAGAAATACAACTGGCTCTGGCTGGTGTGGCTCAGTGGATTGAGTGCTGGCCTGCGAATCAAAGAGTTGCTGGTTCAATTCCCAGTCAGGGCGTACGCCTGGGTTACAGGCCAGGTCCCCGGTAGGGGGTGTGAGAGAGGCAAGTGATTGATGGATCTCTTGCACATCGAACTTTCTGTCTTTCTACCTCCCTTCTCCTCTCTCCAAAAAGGAGTAAATAGAATCTTTAAAAAAATTAAAAGAAAGAAATACAACTGATCTTTGAGTGTTGATTTTATGTCTTGCAACTTTGCTGAATTATTTATTAGCTCTAATAGATTTTTCCATGGATTCTTTGGGGTTTCTTCTTTCTTTTTAGATTTTATTTATTTTTAGAGAAAGGGGAAGGGAAAGAGAAAGAGAGGGAGAGAAACATCAATGTGTGGTTGCCTCTTGGGCACCCCCTACTGGGGACCTGGCCCACAACCCAGGCATGCCCCCTAACTGGAAATCAAACCAGCGACCCTTTGGTTCGAAGGCCAGCACTCACCAGCCAAGGCAAATAAGTAAAATCTTAAATAAATAAAAATGGCTATTAAAAAGCTCAGTACTGCAGTACTTGCCATCTAGGTTGGCGCTCAGGTTTTTGGAGTCTCCACTTTCTCAGCATACACACCCCTCTTGAGCCTGTTGCTTCTTCTCTCAAACAGGATAGGATTGAAAGAAATGATGCATGTAAAGTGCTGGGCACAAAGGAAACCATCAAACCATTAAAAAAATGGGAGTCTCCGGCAAAAAGAAAACAACAACAAAAACACTCATTACTGCTCTGGCAGGATGGCTAGGTTAGTTGGAGTGTTGTCTTGTACACCAGAAGGTTGTGGGAAGTAATGCCGATCAGGGCAGTACCTAGATTGCGATTTTGATCCCCAGTCGGGTTGTGTACAGGAGGCAACCAATCAGCGTTTCTTGTGTTGATGTGTGTGTGTCTCTCTTTCTCAAATCAATAAACATATCCTAGAGCGAGGGTTAAAAAAAAAAAAAAGCTCAGTACTTTTATTTTTTTAAGATTTTTAAAATTTATTTTTAGACATAGGGGAAGGGAGAGAAACATCAATGTGGGGCCACCTCTCACGTGCCCCCGCCCCCCCGCACTGGGGACCTGGCCCGCAACCCAGGCATGTGCCCTGCCTGGAAATTGAACTGGTGATGCTTTAGTTCGCAGGCCCGTGCTCAACCTACTAAGCTACACCAGCCAGGGCAAAAGCTCAGTACTTTTAAATTCAGGAATTGTTAATGACATGCTTATGATGTTAAATATATAACTATGTAAATACATGTATAATTACATACCCAAATGAGCTGAAAACTTAAAATCTGAACAAAGATGTTTACAGAAGCTTTATTCATAATTGCGGAAACTTAGAAAAACAACCAGATGTTCTTCAGTACGTGAGTGTACAAACTGCGATACATCCAGACAATGGAATATTTTTCAGACATGGAGGAAACTGAACTGCATATTATGAAGTGAAAGCCAGTCTGAAAAGGTTACATACTATATGATTCCAACTATATTGCCATTTTGGAAAAGGAAAAACTATGGAGTCAGTAAAAAGATCTGTGGTTGGCAGGGGTTGGAGAGGAAAGAGAAGCCCTGGCTGGTGTAGCTCAGTGGATGGAGCGTGGGCCTGTGAACCAAAGAATCACAGTTCGATTCCCAGTTAGGGTACATGCCTGGGTTGCAGGCCAGTTCCCCGCAAGGGGCGCACGAGAGGCAACCACACATTGATATTTCTCTCCCTCTCTTCTTCCTTCCCCTCTAAAGACAAATTTTAAAAAGTCAATAAAAAAAAAAAGAGAGAGGAAGGAGGGATGGATGAATAGGCACAGAGGATTTGTAGGACAATAAAATACACTGTGACATGTAATGGTGAATACACATCATTATACATTTGTCCAAACCCTAAGATTGTACATACCAAGAGTGAACTCTAATGTAAACTATGGACTTTGGGTGATAATGACATGTAGGTTGAATTGTTAACTAATGCCCCACCCCAGTGTGGGATGTTGATAGCAGGGGAGGCTATGTGTATGTTGGGGGTAGGCAGAGGGTACAGGGGTGGGTAAAAGTAGGTTAAATTACCAGCCATCATTACCTAAAATATAAGTCATAAGGATTCAAAATAAAAACAGTAAGCCAAATAAAACAAATACAATAATTAATACATAAATGATACAAGAACAAACTACTCGCAACTATAAACCTACTTGCCAACCCCTGTATATGTATACTCTGTTCTTTCTTCTCAATTTAGCTGTGAACCTAAAACTGCTCTAAAAAATAGTCTATTAAAAATAAATGCCAGGTCAAAAGTTGTCTGACCTGTTCAGCATTTTTTAAAAAATGTATTTATTTTAAAGATAGGAAGGGGAACACTGATTTGTTGTTCCACTTACTTATGCATTCTCTGGTTGAGTCTTCTATGCGCCCTGACTGGGGATCAAACCCTAAACCCTTGTGTGATGGGAAGAGACTCTAACCAACTAAACTACCTGGCCAAGGCTGAGCTGTTCAACCTTTAGAGAAAATTATAACCTTCATAGTCATCATTCACAGCTGCTTAGATAGGTATATGATTACTGACTAGAGTGATCTTCCTTTGGTAAAATATGGCTCCATCACAACTGATGGACAATCCAAATTAATTGTGCTATGAATGGTGAACCTATAGCAACACACTGTTGTGTTAGAGTAGTAACACCTAATGGCTCAGAATTAAGTTCAAACCTAGCTGAGGCACTTAACACCTCTAATTCCTTGGATAAATTACTGAACCTCTAGGAACTATTATTTTTTATTTGTAAAATGGGTTATCTTAAAAAATGGAAGTTACCTAAAAATAACATAGGGGTCCAAGTAATGCCAGGAGAAAAACCACAATTTTGTCTAAGATTAAAAAACTTACATATATGATCTTGATGATGCCCAAAATGTTAATGTTTTAGTGATTGTATTATAGGTAATTTAAATTTATTATTCAAACTTCTATCTTCCAAATTCTGTACAAGATCCTATTCTGGCCGATGTGGCTCAGTGGAGTGAGTGCCAGCCTGTGAACCAAAAGGTGGCCAGTTTGATTCCCCATCAGAGCACATGCCTGGGTTTCCAAGCAGGTCACCAGGTGGGGGCACCCAAGTTGTTTCTCTCCCTCTCTTCTGGGTTCTAAAAATAAATAAATAAAATCTTTTTTAAAAAATGGCCTTAGGAGAATTAAATCACATTTGACAACAGAAAAAAATAGCTTAGAATTCCTATCTATTATTTATACTCAGGAAATAAATTTTTTAAAACCACAGCACAAAAACTGTAGAAAATAATATTTTATTGAAAGTTTCTCAATTAACAATGGAGCAAAGTACAATTTGACTCAAACCTGCCCAACCAGCCTCAACTGCTACTGAAAGAACTAAAACATACAGGACAGGATGGGGATCCTTAGGTCTCATTATTTCTGCCAATGTGGCAAAAAAAAAAGAGAGAGAGAGAGAGAGAGAGAGAGAAAACAAAAGAAAACAGTCACAAACAGGCTTCCCTTTGTGCTAGGAACTGGGGTGGCAGCTGTGGACAGCCTCCCCAACATCAGCATAGTGGGCGCAGGGCTCCCATCCTAGCAGAGCGATGCACAGAAGCCAGCCTCTTCCTTTACCCACAGGGCCTGCCTCAAAGTGAAGTGGCATTTTTACATTCACATCATGTTTTCTCATTCTCCTAGGGTCATGGGTTATGGTCTCAAAGTATAAAGCACACTTTGGTCAGCCCAGGGTCTGGGGGTAAGGAAAAGGATGTCTGGGAGGGCAGAGCAGCAGGAGAGAAAGGGGGTGTTCACAGGGACATGGAGCACTAGGCTAATGCAAAAGGGCAGATTTTGAGCGCGCTTGCAGGATGCTGGCACCCCATGCCAGCCATGCCACATGATACTCCTGGGCCAGGAGTCCACAGGTGGAATTTCACACAGCTCACTCCTGGACAGGTGGCTGGATTCTCTTCACTTTCTCTGTCTACTCTGGCCACTAGACATTGTGTGGATGGGTATGAATCAACTTAGATTCACTTCAGCCAGTCCAGATGGAATTGCTTTGGGCAAGAGGCTGACTAACTTGCAATAGCAAGCCAAGGAAACCCATAGGAAGAGGAGTCAATGAGAATGGAGGTTTAGGGAAAGAGCTTGGAGGAAAAAAGAACATAAACAGGGACTCAGAAATCAAACCTGGTAACCAAGACTCTGTAGACACTGGCTCGTACGTGACATTGATTTCACATGGAAAAGGAAAGGAGGGAAGGGATGATGACCAGAGAAAACTGGAGACTAAAAATGAGGACATCCTTCCCACTACCAGGTCCCACTACCACCAATCAGTGACGGACATCCTCTCATTCACCCATAAAGATTAAGACCTAGTAGTGACTTTTCCCAATTTATGGCCTGGGTGGGTACAGAACCAGGGGATGGAATCGGGAACAGAACAATTCCAGTTTTAACCACAGAACTACTATGGAAGAAACTAGTAAGCTGTCCCTTCCTTCCCCTTATCCACACATCCAATCACAGGTGAGAGAAAAGGAACTTAAGCCTCTGAGGGCAGGAATAACCCCTCCTGCCAACCCTTGATGTTTAATAAATAGAGGTGGTAGAAGGGAGTGGAAAGGAATGGGGAACTGGAAGGCAGGGGCTATAGTTCATCGTTCTTCAAAGTTTGCTTCTGTCCTGTTGGCTGCTCCTTCTGTTCAGATTCTGTGGAGAGTTGGGGAGATAGAGGAACAATAGCAGGTAAAATGGTGGTGCCTACCTGGCCCCACTTATATGCAGACAATTCCCCCATACCCTACTAGGCTTCGCATCATACCCCTAGCTCCACCCTCACCTGTTCCATGACCTTCTAACTCCAGAGGTTCAGCATCTGCTGGTCCAGATCCTGCTTTTGGGAAGGAATAGTTTAGTGTCTGCAGAAGGGAAGAGGGGACTAAAGGAGGGGTTGGCACACTTTTTCTGTAGTGTCAAAGTAAACATTTTAGGATTTGTGGGTCACATTCAGTCTCTGCATATTCTTTTCTTTTAAATACCTCCAAATGTAAAGATCACTCATAGCTCGTGGGCTGTCCAGAAACAGGCTATGCCTGCCAGTTTGCCAACCCCTAGGCCACAGGTGGCAAACACAAGGCCCACGGGCACCTTATTTCTATCCTGTGGCAGCGCTGAGCTCTTAACTGTTAAGGAGTAGTTACATTTATACAGTCCTAAAATTATATTTGGCCCTTTGAGGGCAACCGTGAAGCTGATGCGGCCCCCGGTGAAAATGAGTTTGACACCGTTGCCCTAGGCTAAGCAATGTCCGTATTTTCAGTTTCCCCAACTCACGAGTCTCCTTCTCAGGTTCTGAAATGGGCTTTGCATCTTCAGTCTGGCCTGGAGGGAAACCAGGAGTAAAATATAGTCCCAGAAGGGAAAAGAGGCAACTCACTTCCTGCCCAGTAGCACCTGGAGCCAGGCACTCTCCCCTCACCTGGTGGACGGATGACCTTCTCTCCCTGGTCACTGGCACTGACATTGATTGGAGGTTCTGTCCGGGTTTCATTCTTGTCCTTGGGCCTGGGCCGGGGCTTGGTAAACTTGGCCTTGTTTAGCAAATACTGCACTTCACGGTCCAGAGCCATCATCTTGGCCTCGATGTCTTTTGAGAGCAACACTGGTTTCTCTGTTGTGGGAAGCTTGGCCTGCTCGGCCATTGTTGCATTCTTCCAGGCCTGTGGGTGAGGACGGTACAGGCTCAGAACTAACAATGGAGATAGCAGACATCTCTGTCCCAGATGAAACTCACCCCCAACTGGCCTCAGGCCCTTCCCATGGACTTCAAACCACCCTGCAACCTCATCAGCCTCACAGGGGTAAGCAAACTCCTCAGAATTGTATTCAAGGCTTTCCATAAGGGAGTCTCAAGCTACATGTTTCTGGTATACATTCTATTAGTTTGGACTAAATACAGCTGAACCTCTTGATCATTCCCTTCTTGTCTCTCCACTTCCGAGCTCTGGTTCAAAAATGCCCCTTCACATCCAAAAGTTTCCACTTCCCATGACATATCATTCTCACCTATCCAAACTCTGGGCCACTTTCTGAGTCCAGCTAATGTCCCAGCTCCTCAAGGCATCTTTCTCTAACCTCACAGGAATGCTGTTCCTTCAGTCTGACCACTCATGGCTCCGACCCTTGTTTGGGACTAATCAGACATGGCCTCAAATGCAAACATCTTTTGCCATCCCAATTACTGCTAAGCCAGGAGGCAGAGGCATGTTGAGTCTCCACTTCTCCACATCTCCTATGCTACCTAAAATGGCACTTTGCCAGTTAAGTATCCAGTTAAGTATTTACACAGGGATTACCCAGGTCTCATTGATGACTTTCTCTAATGTTGTCATCTCCACCTCAGTGAAGATCTGGTCCATCTCTGGGATAAGCCGGGCACCCCTGGAAGCCAGAGGGGAGACAAGCAGCTCAGGAGGAAGTGGGGTCTGGGGTGTGGGTATGGAAAATGGGAAGCTGATGAGAATGAGTGTTGGTGGGCTTGGCAAGACGGAGTAAGAAAGAAAGGGTAAGGGGCTTCTCACTTGAGGAACATGCTGGAATGGTTGAGGAGATTATCAAGGGCAGACAGCCGCTCAGGCCACTTCTTACGCTCTTCTACCCGAAAAAACAACCCTTGGCACAGTTTCCTCAGCTCAGCCAGCTTCTCCTTCAACATCTGATGGATATGGTATGGGAATAGGTAGAGGAATTCAAAGGATAACAGGATAGCCCTGGAGCCAGCCCTGCAATCCTCTTTAGGGCCTCACACCCCAGCTCTTCTCACCTTCTCTAATCCTAGAAAAAGAGAGCTCCCATCCCACCCACCATATGCTGGGGCACCCCTCACCACTGTGGTGGCTCCAAAGCCTTCATCCTCCAGCCAAGTGGAAGCAGCATTGAGTCTCCCAGAGATCTCTTCCCGCTGTTCCTCAGTGGATACTTCCTGGTACTCGGGCTGATATAACTTGTCCTAGGGAGGTACATAGAAGCAAAAGCAAGCAGTAAGCCCCTATGGGCAAGGCCCACAGAGCCAGACACAGGTCCCAGGGTAAGTGTAGCCTGCCACTCTACCAACCTGGGTCTCAAAGATGAAAGCTTCCAAGCTATTGGCAGCTTTCTCCCGCTCCTGCTTCTCTAGGTCTCGGACTGTCAAGTCCTGAAGTCTGTGGGACAAAAGGAGAGACAGACATGAGGGAGAGGGAATGTACAGCCAGAGGCACCATTGTGCATCCTGCCTACCACCCTCCACCATATATACACCTACACCCACAAATACCCACTCACAGTCTTTACTCACTTCTGTGCCGAATGGGCCAGTTCATCCTCAGACAAGTCAGGAAGGTCCAGAACTACTAGCTCCACCTCAATCTCCTCTACCATTTTCTGCTTCCGGGAAGGCTTCTGCTTCTTTTCTTCCTCTGAGGCTGGAGAGATACCCTCAGACCCTGGCTCCCTCTTATCACTTGGTTTCTGTGGGGAGAGATGAGGATGTCAGGAAAAGCCTGGGTCCTTCTATTATCCACAAGGCAGGGTTTGAGGGGATGAGAAACAGGACAGGCATCTGCTTCTTTAGCCTGTGTCCAGTCTGGCCTTATTTTGCCTATAGCTTACCTGGGCCTCAGACTTTTCCCCATTTTTTTTGTTTATGGCATTTTCTCCCTCAGGGGCTACATCCTCCTTGGGCTCAAGGGGTGGAGGATGAGAGGTATCCTCTACTGGGGTCTCAGCTTCCTCCTTGAGTGCCACTTGCTCTCCAGGCTCATCCTTGCTCCCCTCAGTAAGGCTTTCCTCTTCTTCCTGGGATACAATCACAGACACACCACAGGGGATGGTTAGGACCTATGTAGTAAGACCAGCTCAGCAAGGCCAGGTCCAGTGGCTCTGCGTTGAAAGGGCTAACAGCTTGCAGATAGACAGAAGGCAACTGTACAGAAATGGGCAGTGGGTTGTTTGGACTACAGCAGTCTAGTTAGACAAAAAAGAAGGGTCTAGAGATAAGGGGAATGGGCCTTGGACCTTGAGCACAGGAATAGCTCAGAGTGCAGAGGAGGGTAAGGTTACTCATTGTGGACTGAGAGGGATATCTGTTAAAGCCTAGGCAGCTGGGATACCCACCCCAACTCTCTGCCCCCACATACCATCTTCTAGGCTCTCCTGGCTCCATTCTGGGCTTACCTGAATGGTGTTGGTACCATTCTCTTTGGTATCTGGTGTGGTGCCTCCTCCAAACAGGCTAGAAATGGTGTTGCCAAGTTCTAGAGGTAAGAAAGACCAAAGACTCAAACAGGACCCCAGGGTAGGGGGTGACTCTACCTCCTAACTCAAAGGCAAAGCCTGCTCACTTCCTCAATATGCACCCAAGTATATTCTCTTGAGCACACATACACACACATGCACGCGCATCTTACTGGTCAGAGTCGATTCTTCCTCTTGGCTATCCTCCACCAGTGTCTCAAACACAGATTCTACCTGAAAACGAGAGTTTCAAGGTGAAGAAATGAACATGTAAACTCACCTTTTCACCACAAACCTCGAGCCATGGTGGGGTCTGCTTATGCACATCCACATGACTCCCAGCTGTACTGGCTTATTCTCTTACTTGCCTTCTTCTAAAAGCTCTTGGATCAAGTTACCCTCTCTCCTTTGATTATGAGCCCTCTGAGGACAAGGCAACAGCTCCTTTTTTACCCCAGAGCCCTGTACTTCTCTACTCAAAATAGAAAGGGCCATTATTTCCAAAACTGTACTCTAAAAGATATTAATCCTCAGAATTGTTCTTCAAAATTGGGTTCCTCAGCCATTGTGTAGATCCTAAAATTTACAATGTTCTTAAGCATTTACAGGCCACCAGAAGGACCACACCAAATCCCTGGTTAGCTTTGTTTAGAGCCAAGATTTATCCAATCTCAAAACCCTCTTCATTTCTCATATTCTGGAAAAGGGTGGTGGGGCCTGGGTCCTTGCCCTGTACACGGTGTCTTTCTCTGCACTTACCCTATCTAAGCTGAGCACGCCACTCTCGTCCAGGTTGAAATGAGCCTTGATGCCCTTGGACTCGTAGTCAGCATACTTCTTGAAGCTGTCACCCACACCTTTTAGCTTCACTGTGGTCAGATTCTGGGAGCCAAATACCCTGGTTGAAAAAAGAGGAGTTCAGAGGAACCCACTCAGTATGCCCCTAGCTCTTGACTATACAGCTTTCTGGCACGAGGTATTGAAGCCCTCCCTCAGGAGGAGGACAGCACTCTTTAAAGAAGATGCTTACCCCAACCCCAACCCCACCCATCGCTTCTCCTGGGTTAGCCCTGTAGGCCCCAATTCCTCCCTCCCTGGAGCTCCATCCTGCCCGCCCCCACCCCCTCACCGAAGCTCCTCAGGCTCCAGGAAGCCAAGGTCACCGTAGTTGATGTGGAAATTAAAATCATGGCTGTAGCGGTTAAAGGTAATAACTTTTCGCTGAGGGTAGGGCCCCATCCGGGAGAAGAGAACACGCTTATTGTGCTTCAGGCTGTGAACCCCAGGCTCCTCCTCTACCTCCCTTGTGAACTCAACCTACACAGCAAGGCAAAGGAGGCACACTGGAGAACCAGAACAGGTTCTGGGGTAAGGATGGGTGAGTAACATCAACTGGCAGAAAGACAAAAAGACAGACTAGGGCAGACAAAAGGGATGATCGTACTTGGAGAGGTAAAGGGAACTTATCACCTGATCAGACAGGCTAACTCACCAGGATGGGGTAGATCACTGCATCTCGGACTACAAAGGGCTTCACCTTGAAGGCTTTGCTGAGTGCAGCTGCCTGGTATACAGCCCCCATAGCAGCTGCTTCGTCTGCATTGATGTTCTTCCCCAGCTCCTCCCTGTTAAAAGTTCCAAGCTTTAGCACTGACTACTCTGTAGCTCCCAGCCTGGCCTCCCTCCCCTCAGCCTTCTAGCTGCTCAGCCCTGGAGTCCTAGCCCCCATACTCACTTGCCCACAGCCTTCAGCAGCACCTCCTGAACTTTGGGAACCCGAGTGGCCCCACCCACCAGGATTACCTGCTCAATCTCATCCTGCAGAGGAAGAAAGAATGTAAGATGGAACAGCATGTAACTGACTCTCCTCCTCAGCACTGACTCTTCCTTTGACATTCCTGTTCCTTCCTGCTCCCATGTAATCGCTTTCTAACCCACTTGTGTCCTGCCCCAGACCCACCTCCAACTACTACTCACCAAATTCATTTTGGCACTCTGGAGGGCCTGTGCAACAGGCCCAGGCACCCGCTCAAATAAGTCTGCGCACAGCTCTTCAAACTCCACTCTAGTCACTTTTGCCTTGAAGTCCACATCATCCATGAGGCCCTCAATCTGGGGGAGGATAAGGAATGTCAGAGTTCTCACCCAAGTCCTGCTCCCTGGAAGGACAGGCCAGAAACCAAGAGAACAGGACTTCAGAAAAATGGCAGGAGGCACAGGAAGAAGGGATGGGCCACACCAGGCCCAAGTACCCTAGTTCAGGATAGTGGGGTCCTCCACCCTTTGGTTGAGGAATATTGCCCTCAACCAGCAACATGTGGGCACCTGTGCCATGTGGTCAGCATTGGCACTCAGGACAGTTTTGAGTCGATTAGCCTCACGTAGCAGCTTGGCCATGGCACGGGGGTTCTCCCTCACATCCTTCCCTCTCTGGCCCTTGTGCTGCTCATTGAAAAGCCTGGCGAGGTGGTCACGTAGGCGGAGCTCCATCTCCAGGCCCCCCAGGGTACGGTCAAACCTGTTTATGAAAGGTAACAGGGGCAAGTGTAAGGAACACATGGGGCCCCTTCACCTACACAGGAGCCTGACTCTCATCTCACATGGTGACATCTCACAGTGACAATTCATCCACCCACCCCTTCAACTGTAATTACTGGGCATCAACTGTATTGTCCCTAGAGATACAATTTTGAGAAGGAAAAAAAACAAGGTTCCTGTTGTCAAGGAGTCTACAATCTAGCAATCAAATAATCATATAAAGTTGTAACTGCCCCATTTATTATAAAGGAGAGGTAGACAATGCTGTTAAAACCTATACTTGAGAAGTTTCAGCTATTTACAGATGTCAGGGAAAGTTCTATGAAGAAGGGGTACTTGAGCTGAAACCTGAAGGATGAGTTGGAATTAACTAGGTAAAGAAGAAAAAACATTCTAGACAGAGAAAACAATATGTATAAAATTCCTGAAGTGAAAGAAAGCATGGTATATTCCAAATGAGGGCAAGTGTGGCTGAAGCTCAAAGAGCAAGAGGCACAGGATTAGAGACAAGCACACAGGCACAGTCTTAGAGGCCAATGAAGGGTATTCATTCATTCATTTATTTATTATTTTGAGAGTATGTTTATTAAAGCTGATGATAGTGAAACAAAGAAGGGTTCAGGACAGAAGCAAAAGGAGAGAGCCTAGTCAGGGCTGCTTTGGCTCACTGAAAAGTCAGAGAAAAGAGGCCTTGGAGACAGGTTCTGGAGGTTAGCCTGGGACAAGCTGCCGCTGCCCATGCTCCCTTGGTTGCAACTTTCATGGGGACCCTTAGAGTTTAGGAGATACACACCTGAGAAGGAAGAAGGGTATGGGCATGCTCCCAGGAGGGAGAGTGCTGAAGGGTTTTGAAAGAAACTGGTTACGATCAGGTCGGCATTTTGGAAAGAATCCTCTGGCTACAATGTGGAGAAAGAACTCAAGGGAGACCACACTGGAAGCAAGAGATCTTTGAAATTCTATAGGTAAGAGGTGATGGTAACTTGAACTAGGGTGGTAGCAGTAGAGTTGGATGGAAAATGATGGGTTCAAGAACTAAGACAGTATCAGTAATAAGTTACTTAAGTAAACTGGAATTGATGAAACAGTGAATTAAAAGACTGAATCTGACATCCTACATATGGTCTGTAGTTTTGTGAATTTTCTTATAAGTTCAATAGGTTCTCTGCCTTTCAATCTTCCCAAACTGTCTTCTCCCCGCATCTTCCCCTTGCTTTTTGGCAGAAGTACACTACAATAACCGATGGTGCTTTAATCAGGACAGCATTCCTGCAGGAAGTGGGAAAGTGAAGCAGCTGCCCCTCCAAAAAGACATCCCCATCTAAGGGTCTCTCTCAGCAAGCAGCTTTCCTCCGAACACCCACTTACCCCACTCCTTGGATTTGTAGCTGTGGCTGCATTCCCGTCTCCTTAGTCTTCACCGTCTGGTAGGTCACAATGGTGCACACAGTGCTGCCTGAGCCCATGTCATAAAACATGATGTGCTGTAGAGACATCAAATTAATTGTCACAGGAATTCAACTCCAGGCTGCCTGCTGCTTCCAAGGGGCTGCACCAACTCTCAACTAAAAGCCCAATGGCTCCAACATGGGCTGAAAGTAGGCGATCTGTGCCAACAAGACGCAAAATGAGCCAAGTGGTGTCCATCCTCAAAACAAGTCACCCTGCAAGTCTGGTCAGAAGTTCTTCCCTGGCTCACCTGGGCAGTGGTGTTGATATCTTTCCGACGGAAGACACCGTAGCTGAGGGCAGTAGCAGTGTTGTCATTGATGAGCTGAAGCACTTTGAGGCCAGCCATTCGAGCGGCCTGCAGCACAGCTCGGCGCTCAGCTTGATTGAAGAAGGCTGGCACAGTGATCACTGCATCCTTGATGGGCTGTTCTACAGAGGACAACAGAACAGGGTTCCCACCAGCTCCATACCTTAGATGAGGGTTTTCCAGTCCTGGCACTCTTGGCATTTTGGGCCAGATAATTTTCTGTGTTAGGAGCTGTCCTGTATACTACAGGTGTTTGGCAGCACGCTTGGACTCTACTCACTAAATGTCAATAGCATCTACTCAGCTGGGACAACCAAAAATGTCTTGAGACACAGCCAAATATTCCCTTGGAGGCAAAATTGCCCCCATTTTGAGACCCTAGGGAACCTGGCCACCATTGACTCCACCTTGGCTGCTCACCTGCAAAATCTTCAGCCAGAGAACGGGAGTAATTGAGAACCATGCCCAGTACCTCCTCAGGTGAGAACTGCAGCTGCCTGGGGGAAGGGAGGTAGTTAGAGGCAAGGAAATCCAGGCATTAAAGGAAGGACACTTCTCCAGCAGAGCACTCACGGACTGATTTGGAAGTGCACAGTCTGTCTCTGTGGGTCAAAGCCTAACTCGTGTTCTGGGAAACGGTCTCTGTAAAGGGCCACATAGGGGTTATCCTCCTGCTTCCCCAGGAGCTGCTGGAAGTAACGCAGAGTAGCCTTTGGATTTTTGATGGCCTGAGAGGATGGAAAGAAGGAAAAGAGCATTAGGCTCCCAAGCCCACCATCACATACCTCTTATATAAGAGACTGATAAGGGAACAGACTCTGGGTCTGTCACTTCCTTTCCTCTGCTCACTGCATCTGGGAAGGGGGTGGGCTGGTAGCTCACCAGGCTTGCTGCACTGTCTCCAAAGAATCTTTCATTTTCTTTCAGTGTCACAGCCACTGGGGTTTTCCTCCTGGATTCCCTGAGGAAGAGACATTGGGCCCAGGTGCCTACGGCAGGGTATGGACCCAGGAGCCTCAACACCACACATACAATCCATCACCCAAACACCAAAGTCTGTTGTGGGCACTTCCAAGAACACACAGTACTTTGGAGACCAGATTCCCTCTTTCCCCACCCCTGGCACTGTGGCTACCCTTACTTGTTCAAGACAATTTCCATGGGCACTCCAGGTTTGACAATGGCTACCTTCATGGACTCGCTGCCCAGGTCCACAGACATCACTGCAAGCATATCTGAAGAGGAAATAGATCTGTCAGTTGGCCCCTCTTCCCCCACCTTCCTGAGATTCCTCTCATCAAAATACACTATTTTCCATGGAAAAGGTAAGATAGCAAAAGACAAAGGCCTGGGTCCAGCAACTCAAGAGTCCAGAGGCTTCCAATCAAAAGCCTCTCTTCCTCTTCCCATCATGTATCATTCATCATTCACTCATTTATTCCTCCCTTCACCCCTCTGCTGGGGTACACACCACTCAGTGACAGCAGGTCTGCCAAGAGCACAGCCATTAAGGTCCAACAGACAAGCCTCCTCTGCCTCCTGACAGTGGCTGCCATTGTGCCCCTGGGGAGGAGAAAAACACTTGTTAACTAGATGCCCTGAGTGAAAGAGACAGAACTTCATCCCAAAACAGAGAAGCTTTAAGATTCATACCCGCTCCGTTCTCACCCAGGTCGGAGCAGCCTACATCTCTCGCCTACTCCTTATGAAACTAAGCCTCTAATTATCCTCGGAAGTGCCCCCTCAAAGGCCCAGGTGAAATAGCAAGGACAGAAGAAGGAGACCAGACACTTCCTATTGCATAGGCAGTAACTGCCGCACCATTACACAGGTCCTACTGTCAGACACTCTGGTTGTGGCCACGGATCCCGGCCGAGGGCTCAACCACCTCCCCACACTTAGAGCTCCCCGGCCGGCACGGAAAACCAGGCTGGGCCAAGCCTGGAAGAGAACTGAAAGATGGTGACACTGGGGAAGGCTGGGATGGAAGAAGGGCCTGTCTACTTCTCAGCATCCCTTTGGGTTGTGCCCCCCACCCGTGCTGCCTACATAGATGCTATACCGGGAACGTAAGGTTCCTTGCCCCGCGAGAACGGCGTGCCCGGCATTCACCTAAGTCTCACCTGACAAAGGCGGCGTCTCCCACTCCCGGAAATGGGTCCCGGTCCCCCCACTACGGCGTGGGGGCGTCCCGGGACCAAGCTGCGGGAAGCCAAGAGTACCCGTGTCTATGCGGCCCTCACTCCCACCACCGACCCACGCCCAGAACTAGCACGTCGCCTCCCTCTAGGAGGGAAGGCCAGCCCTCATCGCCATCCCCTACCCCTCTACCTCTTGCCTCTGCTTCTGTGGCACCAGCTCTGGGACAAACACGGTGGCGGGAGTAACCACGAGGCCAGCAGCACGACCCCAGCCCGCGCCCTTCAGAACTCCCCTCGATTTGCAAACTGTTACATTAGCTACCAACCTCTCAGCGGCGTCTCGCGCACAAGCCGGCCCCGGACGCGGCGCACTCTCATTGGAGCCTCCGCTGCCCCGCCCTGCGCCGCGCACCCAGCCCCGCCACATCGCTCAGGCGCGCGCTCCCATTGGGCCACGTCTTCTCTCGTCCCTCCTCCATCTCAGTCTGGTGCTCCTCCTCGAATGTTGGCTGGGGCGGTGGGGCAAGTCAGCTAATTAGGGGGAAACCGCCGCGACCACAGAAGTTGGGGCTACGTCACTGGGGCTCCCGCCCCGGTGCGCTCGCGGGACCTTTGTGGTTGAGGTGCTGAATACCTTACTGGCAAGGTAGGGAGTGAGGGTGCCTGGAACGGGTGGATCCTCTACTGGCATCTGTTCATTAGCCGCGCCAAGCGCTTGCTTGCTGGTTGGTATTGAACTTCCCTGGGTTTTGGATTGAAATCAAGAGAATGGCTGCGCCTCAGGCTTAATCCATCCCAATTCCCTTTGTTTCACCGAAAATGGGGGGGGGGGGTTTAAAAAAGAAAAGGAACATCACCAAGAGGTTTTTGCGGATGGGTTGGAAATAACACTTGTATTAGTGGCAGAATTTGACCTAAGCCCAACTTGTAAGAAAGGATATTAGAAACTGGAAAGCCCTACACACAAGACACTTTTTTGTGAGGCCGTAATTGGTTGAGCATATATGCATCACCTCATGTGCATTTAGTGTTTCATTAAATCTTGTGCTTTAAAGCACGTTGGGCAGGTATTTGGTTGCCTTCACTCTCTTCTTTGACCATTACAGCCTCATCGAAATGTGCACAGCCCTTAGCGGGCCCACATTTATTTTTTCCAGTTATATTTGAGATGAGCATGCTTTTCTTGAGTGTGGAAATGAATCCCTCTTTTCCTCTTTTTCAGTATTGACCCCAGCCTTCCTTCACAGATGCTCTGTTGAAGCACCCGTCTGTGACACCCAGGACTTGTTTAAGGAACTTCTATTTGTTCCTTTCCCTACATTTCTTGTAATGCTTAGGGAGAGAATATAGTCGGGTATCTAGGCTTAGAAGATAAATCTATTGGCAGTACCAGGAGGAGGTCTATTTTTCTTCCTTTAAGAATAATGCAGTCTTGACTTTCGGCCAAGATGGAGGCGTAGGTGGACACACTGCCTCCTCGAACAACCAAAATTAAGGACAACAAAGATTTAGAAACAAAATAACCAGAACTGAGAGAAAATTGAACTGCACGGAAGTGCCACAACCATTCATCCAGACCGATAATCCAAGCGAGAACGGAGAGCAGGACAGACCTCGCAACCCAGTGCCCCAGCGCTGGGAAATAAAGCCTAAAGGCACCAATTGAGAACACTCGTGGGGGTTGAGGTGTTAGGGGAGACTCCCAGCCTCACAGGAGAGTTCCTTGGAGAGACCCACAGGGTCCTGAAATGTACACAAGCCCACCCACACGGAAATCAGAACCAGAAGGGCCCAATTTGCTTAGGAGAAGTGGCAGAGGGGACTGGAATCTGAGAGAGCAGAGCAAGTGCCATTGTTCCCTCTTGGACCCCACCCCCACATACAGTGTCACAACCTAGAGATTGGGTTGCCTCACCCTGGTGAACACCTAAGGCTCCGCCCCTCACTATGAAATAGCCAAGACCAGACCAAAAAAAAAAACAAAACCAAAAATGGCTCAAACGGGAGAACAGATCAGAGCCCCAGAGCTAATTCATCTGAGTGACCAAGAGATAGCCAACCTATCAGATGCACAGTTCAAAACACTGGTGATTAGGAAGCTCACAGAATTGGTTGATTTTGGTCGCAAATTAGATGAACAAATGAAGGCTACAATAAGTGAAATGAAGGAAAACGCACAGGGAACCAATAGTGATGGGAGGAAAACTGGGACTCAAATCAATGGAGTGGACCAGAAGGAAGAAAGAAACATCCAATCAGAAAAGAATAAAGAAACAAGAATTTAAAAAAATGAGAGACTTAGGAACCTCCAGGACATCTTTAAATATCCCAACATCCGAATTACAGGGGTACCGGAAGGGGAAGAGGAAGAGCAACAAGTGGAAAACTTATCTGAACAAAAATAAAGAAGAACTTCCCCAATCTGGCAAAGGAAATAGACTTCCAGGAAGTCCAGGAAGCTCAGAGAGTCCCAAAGAAGTTGGACCCAAGGAGGAACACACCAAGGCACACATCATAATTACATTAGTCAAGATTAAAATGAAGGAGGGAATTCTAGAAGCAGCAAGGGATAAAGGCACAGTCACCTACAAAGGAGTTCCCATCAGACTGTCAGCTGATTTCTCAAAAGAGACCTTCCAGGCAAGAAGGGGCTGGAAAGAAGTATTCCAAGTCATGAAAGTCAAGGACCTCCATCCAAGATAGCTCTATCCAGCAAAGCTGTCATTTAGAATGGAAGGGAAGATAAAGTGCTTCTTAGATAAAGTCAAGTTAAAGGAGTTCATCATCACCAAACCCTTATTATATGAAATGTTAAAGGGACTTATCTAAGAAAAAGAAGATAAGAAATATGACAGTAAAAAGCAAACACATATATTAACAACCACAACTTTTTGTTTTGCTGAGCAAAGTAAGCAAACAACTTGAACAGGAACAGAACCACAGAAATGGAGATCACATGGAGAGTTAGCTACAGGGGAGTGGGAGGAGGATAGAGGGGGGAAGGTACAGAGAATAAGTAGCATAGACGGTGGGTAGAAAATAGACAGGGGGAGGGCAAGAATAGTGTGGGAAATGTAGAAGCTAAAGAACTTATGACACATGAACATGAACTAAAGGGGGGGAATGTGGGTGGGAAGGAGTGTGCAGGGCGGAGGGGAATGATAGGGGAGAAATGGGACAAGTGTAATAGCATAATCAATAAAATAGTTAAAAAAGAATAATGCAGTCTTAAGGTAGGAAATTGCTAGAAATAAAGAGAAATTCGCTTAAATTTTTAACAATTTAATTACACAAATATAATTTTCAAAACATTCAGATATTCTAGATTAAGCTAAATCCCTTTGATACCATCTGCAACCTCACTCTCCCCTCTGCTGTGTGTATCTGTTAACAGCATAGTGTGAAGCCTTCCAGTCATTTTCCTTTAGTGTACATATCCAAGGTCTGTCCAGAAGGTATTTAGCCACATAATGTGAAAAATAGAGACATTTATTGAACAAGATACAAGAAACATTGGTCACAGGACAGTGATGCCTCAGACCTCTTCAAAGTAGACACCTTGGGACCTCACACAGTTCTCCCAATCGCTAATATTGTATTGTCCTGAATCTCACTGATGGTCTGAAATCTCTTCCTTTTCAAAGGAGATTTTAGTTTTGGGAAAAGCCAGAAGTTGCGGGGTGCCAAATCTGGGCTGTAGGGGGGCCAAGTCACCCCTACACCTGGGTTACTCAGTCACCTGGGTGATCTAATGTTTTGCCAGAAAACTGTTCAGATGTGATGCCTGAGCAGGTGCGTTGTTGTGATGAAGCTACCAGTTGCCTTATAGCTGCGGACTTCTGAATCATCTGAATAGTTTCCACTGAAGAATGTTCAAGCTTAACGCAGAATTTGATGTAGGTTCATTGTTGTAGTTGCTCAGTCATTTTGAATGCGATGGCCACACAGTACACATGCTCATTAAGGGTGTTTACCACCCCCACTGACTAAGATAGTAAGTCATTGTTCACCCATGTGCATTTCAGTCCACTCTCTGGCTTCCAGATTTCATTGATGTCATGCAAACCATTCTCATTATATTAACAATGGCTGGACTTTTCCCAGACAGACCTTGTATGTCTCCCCCCTTTTTTTTTTTATTGATTTTAGAGAGAACAGAAGAGAGAAACATTGATTTGTTGCTCCACCTATTTATGCATTCATTGGTTGATTCTTGTATATGCCCTGACCTGGGATGGAATCTGCAACCTTGGTATATTGGGACAATGCTCTAACCAACTGAGGAACCTGGCCAGGGTCATATACATCTCTTGAAACATGTAGGTTATTGCCTTTTATAAATGATAAAATGTTATACAATTAGATTTTTTGCAACTTGCCCTTTTTGGGCGGGGTAACATAATAAATCATGCAATATTTCCCATGTCTTTGTAAAGATTCACTTCATTGCTGTTTACAGCCGTAGAGCATTCTATAGCATGGGTATTGTTTAGCTATAATGATGGACATATAAGTTGTCATTTTGGTTCTACAGAGAAAGACTTTGTTTCTCAATGACTGAATCTACTTTTGGACATCTGTCCTGTAGGATAGATTTTTTCCCATCCATTTTAGAGTATGCATTTTTAAAAAGATTTTATTTATTTCTAGAGGGAGGGGAAGGGAGGGAGAAAGAAAGGGAGAGAAGCAGCCATTTGTGTGAGAGAAAAATTGATCAGTTGCTTCTCCCCTGCCCCCAACTAGGGACCCACTCACAACTCAAGCATGTACCCTGACTTGAAATGGAACCAGCAACCTTTCAGTTTGCAGGCCAGTGCTCAGACCACTGAGCCACACCAGCCAGGACTAGCATACTCATTTTAACATTTATTGAGCCTCTGTTATATGCAAGCACTATTCTAGGTGCTGGGGTTCCAGAGATAGGGATGACTTTGCCCTCTGGAGAAGTCAGTCTGTCCAGAAACAAATTCTGTATGTTAATGGTTTCATGCACTTATTAAAAACCTATTGAATGACTGCAAATTGGGAGGCTATGGAAGTTAGTCTTCCCTGTTCCTAAATGAGCTCTCATCCTGGAATACTGTTGGTGGGAGCATAGTTTTGCTGTAGCTACAGCTTTGACTTGTGTGTCTGTCCCTGTGGGAGGTGCAGCAGGTGCAAGTGCTCCAGGCAGTCACCTGTTTTGTTCCCTGACCAGAGAACAGTGTTTCACAAAAACAAGTTATAAAAAATGGGAAAATGTTGCCCTCACTGGTGTGGCGAAGTGAGTTGGGCGTTGTCCTGAAAACCAAGAGGTCATCTCTTCAGTTCCCCATCAGGACACATGCCTGGGTTGCGGGCCAGGACTCCAGTTGGAGGCCTGTGAGAGGCAACCAACAGATTGATGTTTCTCTCACACACTGATGTTTCTATCCCTCTCTCCCTCCCTTCCCCTCTCTCTAAAACAGGTGTGACAAACTTATTGTCAACCGGGGGCCGCATCAGCCTCTCGGTTGCCTTCAAAGGGCTGAATGTAATTTTAGGACTGTATAAATGTAACTACTCCTTAACAGTTAAGTGAGAGATTGGCACTGCCACCAGGTAGAAACAAGGTGCTATGGGCTGGATAAAACAAGGTGGGGGGCTCGATTAGGCCCTCAAGCCTTGTGTTTGCCACCTGTGCTCAAAAAAAAAAAAATCTTAAAAAAAAATTAGTTGTCACCCAACAGCCTCATTCTTAGATTTATATCTAATGAATATATACATATGTTTACCAAAAGACTAACATCTTTATTCATAATGGCCAAAATTTAATACTAACCTAGTGCCAATAGCTGGATAGACAAATAAGTTGCAGTAGATTCACACTGTGGAATTTTATGTAGCAATGAAAATGAATAGTCTGCTATTACATTTGATAACTCAAATGAATTTCAGGAGCCAAGAGTACACACTGTATGTTTTACTTATGTAAAGTTTAAAAACAGGCAAAACTAAGCTGTAGTGACAGAAATTGGGACAGTGCTCACCTTTGTGGGTAGAAAAGGGCATAAAGCAGGCTTCTGGGGTTTTGGCAGTGCTCTGTTTACAGTGCTGGTTGCCATGGCTTTGTGAAAATTCAACAGCTTATAGCATATAGGCTTTTCTGTATGTATGTTATACTTCAATAAAAAATTTAAAAAAATATTTTGTTGTGCCCTGGCTGGTATAGCTCAGTAGGTTGAGTGTGGGCCTGTGAACCAAAGGGTCACCGCTTTGGTTCCCAGTCAGAACACATGCCTGGGTTGCAGGCCAGGTCCCCTGTATGAGGCATGTGGGAAGCAACCACACACAGATCTTTCTTTCCCTTTCTTTCTCTTTCCCTCCCCTCTCTCTAAAAATCAATAAATAAAATATTTTTTTAAAAAAGTATTTTGTATTTGTGATTTTGCTGTAAACTTAAGGGAAAACTAATTTTTTTGGGGGGGGGCAGGAGAGAAGGTGCACCAGGATAAGTTTGTAAGTTTGTTTGCTTGTTTTTTTTACTTCCTACAATAATGTTTTTAGAATTACAAAAGAAATATGTGGTCGTTAAAGAAAACTGGAAGAATATAGGGGAAAAAAATAAAATTTAAAAAACACCCAGAATTCCATTTTCTAGATTAGATCACTTTTAGCATTGTAATGTAATCAAATCACACACACTCCACTTTCATGGAGATGATATTTTGTGACTGTTTTTCATTTAGTTTATAGCAAAAATTTTCCTATATTTTCCTCTACACAATTTTCAGGGGCAATATTTATGGAATTGTAGCATAGAAAAGTACAATAATTTACCAAGTTGCTGTTTGACAGGTTGTTTCTTTTTGCTATTATAAAATTGCAATAAATGCTTTTATTGATAACTCTTAATGCAAATCAATCCCTTCCTTATAGCCTACTTAGAATAGATTTCTACAAGTGAAAATACAGGCTTAAATTAATTTTTTAGTCATTGCCAAATTGTCCTCCAGAAAGGTTTACCAATATGCACTCCCCAACAGCAGTGTGACAGCCCCTATATCTTTTATAACACTAGAATCTTTTAGAACATTCTGAAAGTCTTGTTGTGAATTTGAATAGGATATGGGGTGGGGGGTGAGGAGCCAAAGGATTGGGAACATTTCCCAGCTTCATTGAGATGGGGATTACTGTGTGTCCAAAAGAGAAAACAAGACTTTTAAGGTTCTTGAAAATTCACAGAAAACCATTCAGATTTATAACAAGCTTATGGACTTCAGTATTCTAGAAGAAATTAAATTGAGCACCCAGAACACAGGACTTTGGAGTTTGACAGGCATGAATTTGCCTACGAACTCCACCACTTCCTACCTATGTGACTCCAGGCAAGTTGTTTAGCTTTCCTGAGCCTCAGTTTCCACATCATTAATAGAGGTGTGCTGGTATGTCTTCACAAGGTTGGTGTAAACATTTTAAAAAAGGGTAAAATGCTTAGCACAGTGCATGGGACATACTAAGCACTAAACACACACTCCACATTGTTTATGTCATTAGTTTAGAGAAGTAAAACTAAAAGGTGATATTGCAGTGTTAAAAGCATGTTAAATGTTTTGACAAGTTCAGGGGAAATTTATGTCATTTTTGTAGGCCAGATTGTCACAATCAAAAACCAGCAAATTGTTTCTCCTTTTTCACTGTAGCCTTGGGTCCCTGGATTCTCTTACACAATAAGACCCCTGAATTTATTTTAGGTTGATCTTGCTATCCTTTTGAGGAGCTAACAGAAAAAAAAAAAAAAAAAAAAAAACAGGCTTTTCCGTATTTTAGAAAATGGTTTCTCTCCAGGGAGCCGAAAGAGGAAAAAAAAAAAAACCATAGAAAATAAAAGTTTGCAGCTGGAACAAGAAGGGGTCCAATGGATACAACTGTTGTACATCACAAGGGACCAATTTGCTGAAGGGAAAAAGAAGGGATTACTAGGCAATTCTTTTTTTTTTTTTTTTTTTTTTAAGATTTATTTACTTGCAGAGAGAGGAGAAGGGAAGAAGAGAGGGAGAGAAACCTTAATGTGTGGTTGCCTCTCATGTGGTTCCCACTGGGGAACTGGCCCACAACCCAGGCATGTGCCCTGACTGGGAATTGAACCGGTGACCCTTTGGTTTGTAGCCTGCACTCAATTGCAACACTGGCCAGGGCTGCTAGGCAATTCTTGATTCTGAGTTGTGATCTCTAGTTTCAAGCCACAGATTTGAATTGCTTCCATATCTTTAGTCCCTTCAAATTTGAGTTCTTAATATGCAGAATTTTAAATGAACTTGTACACATAATCATTTTCTGTGTGGTTTGACCACTTATCTTCCTCACTATCCTGAAGTTCCTAGATTCAGACAAGTATAGCTAAAAGAAAGACCATGGTGTATGTTCTGACAAGTACAGCCTAGCTTCACATCCGAGCAAACCAATTAAAGGTTAAGGAACTAAAGAATTGTTGTTTTATTTCCAAAGAACTTTGATGTTTTTGCCCAGTCACTTGAAATTCTCTGACACTCCACTTCTCATCAAAGACAATGACACTTTTGTAGATGGTTCCTATGAAGAGTCCACAAAAAGTGAAAGTACTTTGTTAGATATAATTCACTACATGAAGTTAAGGCTGGTTACTGTCAGTCCGTTTTATGTCTGCCCCTTCTAGCGGTGGTTGAGCTCCCTAAAGGGCAAGAATCATGTCTTGCTCATATTTATATTCTCAGCATTTAATACAATTCCAGCAATAGTGTGTACTCAATATACATTTGTCAAAGGAGGAAAGGAAGGAAGACAGTAGGTCTGAAGAGATGTTGTGAGTCCTTCTGGCAGGTCAATCTCTGCTTTTGTACCTCATCAATGGGTACAGGCCTTACCAGGTTCACACATCAGAAGAAGACTCTGGGTCCCTGCCATTGGACAGTATAGGGGACACCCAAGTCAACAACAAAGATGCCACTCTGTTCACATCGTTTTCATATTGCTTTTTTTAACATTCATAGTCTTAACTGACATACTAACTAAAAATTCTAATGAGTAGTACAGAATATGCTCAACAGGTGAAAGTGGGTCCAATCTACTCCCCATTTGAGCTTTCTGCCTATGGTTGAGATCCTGAAACAGCTCCAATACCCACATGATAGAGAAAAGAACTCTAAGCTGGAATGGAAATTAGAAAATCTGTATGGCTGGTGGTGGCCAATTTGTTCCCCTCATTTAGGTCTTTAGATAAATGGACACCTCCTTTCCTGTCAACTAGATTGAAGAGAGGAGGGGATGAGGAAAATTATCCACATTCACTCCTTCAATCAAATATGAAGCAACTACCAGGCTCTGTTAGGCCTGGTTCATTGCAAACAAGACAGGGCCCCTGCTCTCTGGGAATTCGGGCTGGTAGGAATAAAGAGTAAAATATTCTATAACTAAAAAGCAGTGTGTGTATGGGCAGAAATAAACTTCACAAATACCATATGGCCACATTTTTGCACATACTCTCAAAATGAGTATGTCACTTCTGTACATAGCTCCTTGTGTTATACAAACAACACACCTACAGTTTTCCACGTGGACAGTTGGTTTTGCCATAGTTGGGGATTGTGGGTGGCCAAAGAATAGCTTAGACACTTAACACTTGTTAAATCATTCAGCTCTCAGAACTGCCACTTCCAGGCCTGTTTGCTGTGTTGTGTTTTTGTCCCATACCCTGCTGCTATGGGAAGGGTGAGAAAGCCCAGGTTCTTGGGAGTTCCCTCCCTATCGGTATTTCCCAGATTCTTTAAGAAACAGTTTAAGTATCTGTTACGAGCCACATACTCTAATTCAGGGACACGAAAACAAATATAAGATACTGTGTTCACGTCTGTATCTGGGGGAAGACACAAACTTCTAATTTAATTTTTCTCTCCTACACTGAAAAACCAGTTTCATACATAATGGTTCATTTATGCCTCAAAACAGTCCTGTGAGGTCTCAACATAATTAACTAAGGCACAGCACGCTATAGTTCAAAGCGCGTGACAATCCTCACCTTGATCCTTCAATGCCCGTACACTTAATAAAGGAGAAAACTGGTATTCAAAGAGGTGAAGAGCCCTGCTCTTGAAACCTTTTCAGCCAGCCCAGTTTGACATCGCAAATTCGCAAACTGCGTTGCAAGCGGTGGGCGGGGAATCGTGGCGCACGCAGCCCCGCCTATTCTTCCAGCAGCAGGAAGCAGTCACCCCAACTAGAGAGCGCAAGTGCAACCAGGCACCAGGAAGCTGTTAGGTCACGTGAGCCTCACGAGCTTCTCACGTGACCTTTAACTGTGAGGCTTGGGGCCTTCTGCCAAGATGGCGGCCTACCTTCAATGGCGCCGCTTTGTTTTCTTCGACAAGGAGCTGGTTAAGGAACCTCTGGGCAACGATGGTTCCGCTCCCGGGGTCGCGCCTAACTCTGGATCCGCTGCTTCCAAGTTCCTTTGCCTTCCTCCTGGCATCACTGTCTGCGACTCAGGCCGAGGCAGCATAGTCTTTGGAGATATCCTTGCTCTGAAACTCTCTTTCCTCCTTGGATCCCTGAAGAGATCCTGCTGGGATGGAATCTGTCCGTCAGAGGGGTTAGTGTTACGTGCCACTTTCTTTTAGATGGACGCCCACTGGGTCAGAGGAGAGAAAGAAGTCCATTCTCTAACCTGTTGCTAAACAAGTGATCTTGGACAATTCATTTAAGTTATCCCGGCTTCAGTTTTCTTACATAATAAAATACCAGTTCGTAGTAGGGTTATTTTAAGATCAAACGAAAGGATGCAAGCTGCCTTTAAAAGATGCATATGTAAGGTGTCGTTATCTCCCCTCCCCAATATTGTGGGTGACAAGGTAAATGAAACCAGGAGTTTGCTGCTGTTTTTTCATGTTGCTGCCTCTAAACTCTGGCCTTTTTTTGTTTGTTTGTTAGTTTTTTTGCTCTTTTTAAGATATAGAGTCCCAGGAAATAATATGTGGGAAAATCTGTGCAAAATTTAAAGAACTGTATGCATGTTTTTATCTGGTTGTGGTCTAAATATAAGTATCTCTCCTTGGAAAGGAGGCTCCTTGACTACTCTACACATATGGAAGGCCAGATCTGGTTCTTGCCCCGCTCCCTACAGCTTACAGGTTTCCAAGCCTACAAACTACGGGTGACACACCTGTACCAACTGAAGCAGCACAATATTCTAGCATCTGTAGGTGAGGATGAACAGGGCATCAACCCCCTGGTGAGTCCTTGAAAGGTAACAGGAAAGATCCAGAAGCCGGGGAATGGCTGTTTGTTGGAGGGTGACTAGCATTCACCCATCTGAGGTCTGCCCACAGGTGAAGATATGGAACCTGGAGAAGAGAGATGGTGGCAATCCACTCTGTACTCGAATCTTCCCTGCCATTCCAGGAACAGAGCCGACTGTTGTGTCTTGTTTGACTGTCCATGAAAATCTTAACTTTATGGCCATTGGTAAGCAGAAAGAAAGTACCCTGGCTGGTGTGGCTCAGTGGCCTGAGTGCCTTGCAAACTGAAAGGTTGCTGGTTTAATTCCCAGTCAGGGTTCATGCCTGGGTTTCAAGCCAGGTCCCTAGTTGGGGCATGTGAGAGACATCTAATGAGGGTTTCCCTCGCACATTGATGTTTCTCTCCCTTTCTTTCTCCCTCCCTTTTCCTCTCTCTAACAGTTAATAAATATAATCTTTTAATAAGGAAAGGGAAAGCTAAAGCTCCAGGACTTTTTTCCCCATGGTAATTTGTTTTTAGAGAAAAGGAGGGAAACATCAGTGTGGGAGAGAAACATTGATTGGTAGCCTCTCGACACCCTCAGCTGGGGACCTGATGGACAACCCAGGTATGTGCCCTGACTGGCAATCAAACCGGCGACGCTTTGTTTCACAGGCTGGCAAAACACAGGCTTTCTCAATCTACTGAACCATACCAGCCAGGGTAGCTCCAGGATTCTTTATAGATTTTCTTTTCTTTTTTTTAAAGATCTTTCTTTCTTTCTTTCTTTGTAGAGCAGAAAAGGGAGAGAGAAAGAGAGGGAAAGAAACATCAGTGTGTGGTTACCTCTCTTGCACTCCCTAGTGGGGTTTGGCCTGCAAGTGAGGCTTGTGCCGTAGACTGGTGATTGAACCAGTGACCCTTTGGTTCACTGGCCAGCACTCAATCCACTGAGCTACACCAGCCAGGGGTATAGATTTTCTTCAGAGTTACTTCTTCAGCTTATCTTCATTGTTTTCATAAGACCATTAAAAAAAATTTATACTTCTTTTTTAAAAATTTTATCTATTTTTAGAGAGGGGGGGAGGGAAAGAGAAAGGGAAAGAATCATCAACGTGTGGTTGCCTCTCACATGCCCCTACCAGGGACCTGGCCTGCAACCCAGGCATGTGCCCTGACTGGGAATTGAACCAGTGATCCTTTGATTTGCAGGCCCACACTCAATCCACTGAGCAATTAAGGTTCCTTTCAGGAAGCTTAATAGAAGCTCTTCCTGAGCTTCAATTAAGTGCTGTTTCCTGCTCTTGTACAGGTTTCACAGATGGCAGTGTTACATTGAACAAAGGAGACATCACTCGGGACCGGCATAGCAAGACCCAGATTTTGCATAAGGGCAACTATCCTGTTACTGGACTGGCCTTCCGCCAAGCGGGAAAGACCACTCATTTGTTTGTTGTGACAACAGAGAATGTTCAGGTATGACCAGGACCTTCCACTTGTAGGGGTGAGAAAGAAAGGCTTTTTTCTCCTTAGGGAGCTAGCTTAAGGAACTGGTAAGAGAGGTAGAATTCTAACATTTTTCATCACATAGCCTTGAATCATTTGCTCAGCTTAATATTTTATTTCTTCACTTAGGAGACTGGGAAGAGTTTGAGTTTGGAAAAGAACTGGACTTGTAGTAAAAGACATGAATTTTTTCCTTAACTTGACTGGTGACGTTGGATAAGTTGTTTTACTTCTCTGGTTCTTGTTGCTCCTATTAACAGCCTACTCTCAAGAACAGTTTTTTATAAAGTAGTATAAGGTCACTGTGTTTTCCTTACTTGCAGAATTCCTGTAGTAGGTAGTGTTAGTATGTACAGAGGAGAGAAATGTGGTCCCTGCTTATGTATTTAGTGGATGGGTGGTGGTTAATGGAGAAGGCAAGCAGCCAGGGAAAGTCTTAAGGTGCTAAGAATTAAAAAGAGTTAAGGTGGAGATGGGAAGTCTTAGATACCATCTCCTCAGAGGGAGCCTGATAACCCTTTCTTACTTCTTCTAGTCCTATATAGTTTCTGGAAAGGACTGCCCTCGTGTGGAGTTGGATACTCATGGTTGTGGCCTACGCTGCTCAGCCCTAAGTGACCCTTCTCAGGACCTACAGTTCATAGTGGCCGGGGATGAGTGTGTCTACTTGTACCAGCCTGATGAACGTGGGCCCTGCTTTGCCTTTGAGGGCCATAAACTCATTGCTCACTGGTTTAGAGGCTACCTTGTCATTGTCTCCCGTGACCGGAAGGTTTCTCCCAAGTAAGGATTCCAAGAAAAGGGGAAAGGGAGAGGGCTGGGCTTGTTCCCCAGAATTAACCTCATTTTAAAACCCTAATGCCTGGATCCTGTCAATCTTCTACTTTGGTTTTATGTAGATTTGGCTTACACATAGACTCAAGTATGATATTTTTACTGAAAAATGTGTTTTGCTGTAGACATTTGTTGAGCAGCCCTGGTGCACTAGAATACTCCAGGCAATTTTGAACCTGGTATTGGTTTTTGTTTTTTGTGTGTGTGTTTTTTTTGTTTTTTGTTTTTTTTTTTTTACTCTTTAGTCAAAATAAATTGGGGCAGAGGAACAAGGGATTGAGTAGTAGAGAAATTGGGAAATGCAGGACCCAGTAGTTTTCTTCTGAGCCACCTGAAAGAGGTGGTGGGATCTTCTGCATGCTGGAAGTGATCCCTGTCAGGTGTTAGCTTGTTTTCATTCAGTACTAAGCACAATGTTCTGCATATACCAGGCACTGATTATTTGTTAAATGAATGGATGTTTGCATGTACTTAATTTTTTAATCTGTCGCCTGTTGTTAGTTGTAGAATCTTAGAGGGTAAGGTCAGGTTTATATGTTCTCTTCCTACAGTTGACAGCACAATGCTGCATATTATGGGCTGAGCTGTTAGAGGGGCCAACGGGTGATTTGTTCTGGGTGGAATGGGTAGCTCCAAAGTTGACATTGGAAAAGAAATAAAGGGGAAGCTGAGGTGGGGGGGGTGGTTACAAATATCTGGTGCCTTTTCTTTCCCATACAGGTCAGAGTTTACCAGCAGGGACCCACAGAGCTCTGACAAGCAGATTCTCAACATCTATGACTTGTGTAACAAGTTCATAGCCTATAGTGCTGTCTTTGAGGATATAGTGGATGTGCTTGCTGAGTGGGGTTCCCTGTACGTGCTGACACGGGATGGGCGGGTCCACGCACTGCAAGAGAAGGATACACAGACCAAACTGGAGGTAAGGCCACCAGGTTCCCAGAGCTGGCCATATGCACCCAGACAGAGCTGTAGGAACAGGCTCCCCAAGTCATCTTGGCCAGAGTATATCCTTCCCTTTGGGTCACAGCCCTACACAGCTCCCTTAGAGTAGAGTTACAAGGTAAATAGTCTGGGATGAAGCCTTAGAGGGAAGTAACAATTGGGAGCCAGAGCCCACTTTTAGGGTCTACTTTGTCTGTAGAGAACCCTAGGAGGTAAAATGATGTTGGTCTTGAGGGTATCTGAGAGGTCTCACCCTGTCTAGGATATAGTCAGGTTGAAACTTTAGGACTGTATGGCATGTTGTGGGTTCATTCTGGGAAGGTGACTTCTCAGGACTGCATCTACCAATTTGCTAATCTCTCTCCTTCCAGATGCTGTTTAAGAAGAACCTATTTGAGATGGCAATTAACCTGGCCAAGAGCCAGCACCTGGACAGTGATGGATTGGCCCATATCTTCATGCAGTATGGGGACCATCTCTACAGCAAGGGCAACCATGATGGGGCTGTGCAGCAGTATATCAGGTTAGTCTGGAGGTGCTTGAGGATGTAGCTCTTAATGCAGAGACATGTAGACAGAGAGGCTAAAACCTGTGCTTGGGGAAGGGAGTGGACTCCACCAGCTACTGTCCTTTTTTTCTGCAGGAACTATGATGGTTTGAGTGAGAAGACAATATACCTTATTGGAAAGGAAATGTTCAGGGTCGGATGTTAATGACCAGTATGCAGTTGAGCTGATGAATACCCATTATTTTAAACTATAGTTTGACCCTTGTTACTCATTTTGACCTAATACTTCCACATTTTCTTCCGTTGGAATTAATTCTCGGAATTTTCGGAACCTTCTAGCTTCTATTCCCAACTCTACAATTCCTGTTTTAAGCCAACTTTAAGAACCAGTTTTCTGGTCCTGGCCAGGTAGGCTAGTTAGAGTGTCATCCTGATAGGCCAAGGTTGTGGGTTTTGATCCCTGGTCAGGTCACATACGAGAATCAACCAATGAATGCATGAATGAGTGGAACAACAAATCGATGTTTCTCTCTATCTAAAATCAATAAAGAAAAATTTAAAAAAAGAAAAAGAACCAGTTCTCTGGAGGCTTGCTACTCATGGTCTACAGTCTAGTAGCATCAATATCACCTGGGACTTTGTTAGAAGTGCAGGCTCTCAGGCCTCACTCCATACCTTCTGAAACAGAATTTTAAGAACTGCAAGTGATTCCTACGCACATGACAATTTCAAAAGTACACTAATCCAGATGTTTCTTTATGTACGTGTCTCCCTAGAACCATCGGAAAGTTGGAGCCATCGTACGTGATCCGCAAGTTTCTGGATGCCCAGCGTATCCACAACCTGACTGCCTACCTGCAGACTCTGCATCGGCAATCCCTGGCCAATGCTGACCACACCACCCTGCTGCTCAACTGCTATACCAAGCTCAAGGATAGCTTGAAGTTGGAGGAGTTCATCAAGGTGCAGGGTGGTGGTGGTGGTGGGGTATTCCTTGAGGCAGCTTCACTAGGGCTTGCCCTTCAGCAGGATGCAGGGAAAGAAAAAGCTGACCTTGTTTGGGAATCTGGACCCTCTGGTCTATAAACTAGAAAGAGGATAGCCTTTCCCACTAGTTCTCCCATCTCCCCTCTTGTTTTATGATGCCAGAACTTCCCATGGTATCCAAGCCCAGGGAAGTAGCATTTGGGTAGCCCTTTGTCCTCAGAGGAGTCCCTTTAAATAGTAGAGGGAAGGAATAGTGGGGACAGAGGAAGACTGTGGCTCTTAGAAACTTTCTGAGAGTCAAGATAACATAATATTTTAAAAGCATGAACTTTATTATTATCTTATTGTGGTTTTAGAATTGGCTGCAGGTTTTCTCTCTCTTCCCTAACCACAATCTCTCTGAATGATTTTCTCTAATGTTCCCTGGCAGACAAAGAGTGAGAGTGAAGTCCACTTCGATGTGGAGACAGCCATCAAGGTCCTCCGGCAGGCAGGCTACTACTCTCAAGCCCTCTATTTGGCTGAGGACCATGCACATCATGAGTGGTACTTAAAGATCCAGCTAGAGGACATCAAGGTAGAAGAGACTCTTGACTCAGAGTTCTGTTCTTTTCCTAGGACATCCTGGAATGATGACAGTGCTTCCTTGTGGGTGAGACAGCAGCATGCACTTTTACTGTGCTCTTTACCTCTCTACAGAACTATCAGGAAGCCCTTAGGTACATTGGCAAGCTGCCTTTTGAGCAGGCAGAAAGCAATATGAAACGCTATGGCAAGATCCTCATGCACCATATTCCAGAGCAGATGACCCAGTTGCTGAAGGGACTTTGTACCAACTATCAGCCTGGCCCTGAGGGCCAACGTGACAGGGAGGCTGCCGTTTGCAGGGTAAGGCCTCTGGGAAAATGCCCGTTTGACACCAGGGATCACCGTAGGGGCCTCATGGGTACCAAGCCCTCTCCCTTGGCCTTTTGTCTCTTCCCTTGCCATCTTAGGCCAACTCAGAGGAGTTTATCCCCATCTTTGCCAACAATCCACGAGAGCTGAAAGCTTTTCTAGAGCACATGAGTGCAGTGCAACCCAACTCACCACAGGGCATCTATGACACGCTTCTTGAGTTACGACTACAGAACTGGGCCCATGAGAAGGATCCACAGGTGAGGCCTGGGAAAAGCTGCAGGAGGTGCTGGAGAAAAGACAGTTCTTCCATCTTTTATGGTTGTTTTTTGCTGCCTTCTGTAGACCAGTAACACCTCCGTTGGTGGCTAAATGCCCTCAGTGAAGAGGAAATTGGACTGAGGGGAAGAGAGAGTTGATTTGCCTGTTCAAAGAGGCCTTGTGATTGTTTTTCTTCTTCTCTCCAGCAGTTCTACTATCCTCCTTCCCCAGGTCAAAGAGAAGCTTCATGCAGAGGCTATCTCCCTTCTGAAGAGTGGCCGCTTCTGTGATGTCTTTGACAAGGCCCTGGTCCTATGCCAGATGCATGACTTCCAGGATGGGGTCCTTTACCTCTATGAGCAGGGGAAGCTGTAAGGGTTTGGGGAACTTCAGGGAAGGGGGAAGGATCCAAGTAATTTTCCAACAGCAGCCACTGAGGTGTGCTTTGCCTTGGCATTAGGTATCAGCAGATTATGCACTACCACATGCAGCATGAGCAGTACCGGCAGGTGATCTCTGTGTGTGAGTGCCACGGGGAGCAGGAACCCTCCCTGTGGGAACAGGCACTCAGCTACTTTGCCCGCAAGGAGGAGGACTGCAAGGAGTATGTGGCAGCTGTGCTCAAGCATATTGAGAACAAGAACCTCATGCCACCCCTTCTAGGTACTTGGAAGGACAGGGTGGGTGGGCAGGTGTCAGCTGCTAAAAATCAGGGGCTCTGGGGCAGGAGCCCTTCAACTCTGTCTAGAGGGCACTGCTTGGTTCATTGTTTTGTTTCCTCCTGATCCCCAATCTCAGTGGTGCAGACCCTGGCCCACAACTCCACAGCTACCCTGTCTGTCATCCGGGACTACCTGGTCCAAAAACTGCAGAAACAGAGCCAGCAGATTGCACAGGATGAGCTCCGGGTACAGCGGTACCGAGAGGAAACCACCCGCATCCGCCAGGAGATTCTGGGGCTCAAGACAAGGTACTTGACATCTTGTTAAGTGGAAGCATCCAGGGGATAACCTTGTTCTTTACACTGTGTCATTAATTTCAATGACAAAAGATGGAGTATGTTTGAGTATTTTCTGCTTAAAGATCTGTTTTAATGGAGAAACTCCAAAGAAGGGTTTATTATATAGATCATTATTTATTGGGCTTTGGAGGGTATTATCTAGGACAGGTACTTTTCTTTCTGTATATGCCTGTATTTTATATTTTCTAAACACACATCTAAGTTGTATGGTTACAGGCCATTCAGAGATAAAAATTTTGTTCTGGAAAATACAAAATGTGGAAAATTTATGCATATGTATAGTAGACATTAATGCCTACCCTTAAGTCTTATCTGCCCTTAACATTGTAAAGTATTTATTGGAGAACAATAATTTCACAAACATTTACCGAGCCCCCTATTATATCTCAGGCACTTTTCTTAACAACACAAAGAGCCCTGCCTTTATGGAGCTTACATTGTAGAAGTAGAGATAGAGAGTAAACATGTTAAATAAGTAAAATATAGTATATTAGATGGTGATAAGTTCTAAGGAAATTAACTGAGGAAGGGGTATAGGGTGAGGAGTGTGTGTGTGAGAGAGAAACTTTATAAGATATCCGGGAAAGGCCTCTCTGAGAGTCACATCTGAGTGAAAAACCTAAAAGACAATTTTACGGCACTTGTGAAAATTGAAATAGAACCATATTCCCCTGAGTTAATAGAACTTTCTGGGAGCATACTGAGACTCATTGTAAGCCCAGCGCTATTGTCCTCTTCTGACCTTTTTTAGGTTGTAAGAAGAGCAGGGCCTTGGATCTCTCCTTAATGACTCCAGCTGCCTTCTCTCTTCACTTGGCTATTGGCCCTGCCCTCACTTGTTTGCCACTTCTTTCTGGTCTCCCTTGCCTGTAGTCCAAAGATTTTCCAGAAGACCAAGTGCAGCATCTGTAACAGTGCCTTGGAGTTGCCCTCAGTCCACTTTCTCTGTGGACACTCCTTCCACCAACACTGCTTTGAGAGTTACTCGGAAAGTGATGCTGACTGCCCCACCTGCCTCCCTGAAAACCGGAAAGTCATGGATATGATCCGGGCCCAGGAACAGAAACGAGACCTCCATGATCAGTTCCAGCACCAGGTGGGGAAGAGTGGGGTAGATGAGTACCCACTCACAGAAAGTCAGGGGAGCACTGTAGGGCTTTTCTCTTCTCCTCGTTTGAGGAAACTAGCACTGCAGTTCTAATTCCTGCTTTTCTCCTGTTTCCCTGCAGCTCAAGTGCTCCAGTGACAGCTTCTCTGTGATTGCTGACTACTTTGGTCGAGGTGTTTTCAACAAATTGACTCTGCTGACCGACCCTCCCATGGCCAGGCTGACTGGAAGTCTGGAGTCCGGGCTGCAGCGGGACCTGCTTGTGCATGCCAGGAGGGGCACTTAAGCAGCTCATCGAAGGGGTGTGATGGTGGAGCCACAGCATTAGGAACTTGGGAATCAGACAGACATGTGCAGGACTCCACTCTGATTTGATGCCTAGTTTTCAGGACTAAAGCAGATTTTTTTCCTGCCTTCTCTTTGGCCAGTCCACCGTTTCTCCTGTTGGTTTTTTGAACAGTGTAGATTGTTAAAGAGTAGTGGGGGAGGGCACCTCAGCAACCTCTGAGTATGGACAATAGCTGCTTTATCCTTTATCCAGGAGTACCACCCTGAGCTGGGTCCTTGCTCCCAGAATCTATAAATAAAATGATATGATTTTAGGGTTGTTAAATTTACTCTGGGGACCTGCTGATGATTCTTAACTGTATAGTGTACTTCTCTCCATCTGCATGCATCCCTAAGAGCTCCACTTCCCTTACAGAGCTCCTTAAAGGTCACGCTGGTATGTGTATATGTGTATATATATATATATATATATATTCACTCCAGAGAGAGAGGGGGGGGGAAGGGGGAGAGAGAGAAACATGGATGAGAGAAACATCGTAGTTGGTTGCCTCTCTCACTTGCCCCAATCGGACTGAACCCAGCCTAGGTATATGCCCTGTCTGGTAATTGAACCAGTGACCTCTTGGTCTACCTTATGATGCTCTAACCAACTGAGGTACGCTGGCCAGGCAAGATTGATTTGACCTCATTCCAGTAATGGGTGGGACCTATAGCATCTAACAGAGTTCAGTGTAGTGAAGAACCTCTTCAAAACACTGAATGCCTGAGCTCCAAGAGCATTTTGTCCTGAGGCCCCCAAACAGCTCCTGCTCTTTAGTCACATCTATACTATGGCTCTTGGATGAAGCGTTTAGGCTGGAGACAGGTTCTGATGGGGAGCCTTGAGCCTAAGTCTACTGCCTGCATAATGAGTAGGCTGGTGTCTTGCTGTGTTCAATATCAGATGATAGGATAAAAGGGCCTGTATTAAAACATTTTTTTTTCCCTCTTCAAGTTGTCTGAAGTTTATGTTGCCAGTGTTTGCATGTAGTTTGGGTTTACACTGCCAGTCAGAAATCGCTCCCATGGAGTTTAATTGAAGGAAACAACTTGGACATTGTGGTTTAAGGTAGTATTTAGAAGTGGCTAAGAGTGGCTAAAATTTTGGATCAGCTGACCTGAGTTTGAATCCTAGTTTGACTTAGAAATACTCTTAATTCATCTGAACCTTAGTTTCCTTCACTAATTAGGATTTATAACACCTTTGTTTTATGGCTACTATGAAGGCCTATGACAAGAAAGGGTGTTCCTCTGGTTCTTTGTATAGTGATTAGCACATGGGTGCTCAGTACAGGTGCTTACTGTATTTTTCAGACCATAAGACGCACCTAGGTTTTAAAGAAAAATAGGAAAACAATTTTTGAAGCAAAAAATGTAAAATATTTAATAACATAATATTTCACCAGTGTAAATGTAAACAACTCAACAGCAGCATTAACAACCATTCCTCCCAAATTGCGGGGGGGGGGGGGGGGGGGTTCTTAT
>PVKU01006208.1:0-108227 GCA_004027475.1 Anoura caudifer
TCTCCATCTCCAGGAGAGGATTAAAAAGCACCCTGATATGTAGAATGGCTGTCCATTTCTTTGCAGAGCACTCACCAAATCTGCTGTATAGGTCTGATTATCAACACTGAAGTCAGTTTGCTATGATCTCCCTTGAGGAGTGTTTCTCTCTAAAAACAGGATTTGAATGGGAAAGAAATGTTACTGACATCTCATGGGTGATGTGTTCAGACTAAGGCACTCAAACATCACTATGACAGAATAGAATACCTAGTGGCACAGATATAAACTTTTAACAATCTTAGAAATTTGTGGTAAATGGACAGCTTAAGGAACCTTTTGGGACACTAGAGAATTAAGAATAAGAAATGCTCTTTCTTAGTTGTTTTCAGTATCAGAGGATTTGGAATAGTAAGAATTATCTACACTTCAGTTCTAGAAAACTCATGTGCTGGCTAAAAGCTGAAATTGTTTGCATAAACAGTTTGGTGTTTGAAACAACTTCACATTTGGCACACGGGTTTGAGGAGTGAAGATGTGTTTATTCGTTCAATGAAGTCCATCAGCTTCCGTCATTTGCAGGTTAATATGGAATGGCCCAGCGTGTTCTTCTCATCTTCCTCAGTCGTTCCTTTGGTGCAGACACATCAGAGACCCATTGACTCAGCTCATTGTGGCTCAGAAGGCCAGGAAGAACATTGCTAAAATTCAACTTTTCAGTGCAAGACTTTGTGATTTCCGTCTTCATTTTTAGTGTTATTGTATTTGGGATTGTCATGTTCCCCAAAGACGAGTTGCACAGTCTGAGTTAGAACTGAAGATCTACATGCAGCTGCTTCAGGGAACTGGGGGCCAGCACCGGAAGGACCTCCTGATGCTGATCCACCGGAAATAGACCAGAAGGTTTGGAGAGAGATCACAGATGGACCAGAAACAAAGAACGGCCAGCTCTACAGGTTAGGTAGACAATAGCATGACAGCAGGCAGAAACAGGCATTAGGTGAACAGGCCTCATGCCCATGACTCCAAGTAAATACCAACTAGAACAATGGCAGAGGCCCCAAGGAGGTGGCTGTTCCTTCTGGGATCCCTTGTATAAAACCCTGTTACACACTGCAGATGTCATTGAACCCCAGGCTAATTTAATGATTTACATTGTTGGGAAAGGATTAGTGGAACTTCCCATTTCAATGGTTTGTTCCTAATTTGCATCTTTAATGAGGTAGGCTCCAAGCCAGGTTCTGCTCCTTTGTGTTTATTTTGCAGGAACTGTGTTTATTTCTGATAATTACAAATAAATCTTTTCTTCTTTTCTCAAACTGACTGAATAAAAGATGTCGAGGGTATGTTAACTCTATAGCTGGAATAACTATCAAAAGGAGAGAAGTAAAACCCAATTATAGCTCCTTCAAAAATGTAATTAATGTTTTCTTCCCAACAAAGATGGTTGCTACATTTCATTTTGAAACATTTGTCTTTTTTGTAGTTTCTTGCAGCTTGTCTCAGAGAAGTGCGCACCACAGGGGCAGGGACTCCAAACCAGGATTTCCAGACCCAGTGTGTCATGAAAAATGATAGAACTGGGAAAAATGTAGGTTAGAGAGAACTGAAGCCTAGACTTTAAATTTGATAAGGAAGCTTTCTGATTCATCTTCAAAGAACTCAGAAAGCCAAAGCAAATCTCTCAAAGTTGACTAATTTTGAAGATCTGTCAAAGAAGCAAGGGAGAAATGTTATGTGTGTTTCTGAATTCAGCTGAGGCTTGACACCATGCGGAAGCATGCAGAAGCCATTTCAACGGCCCCAGAAACTGGAAGGGAAAATCTGGTTTTCATCCATTGCAGCAGCCTACTGGTGTGGGGCTGGTGCGGCAAGACGGAACCTCGTGATGCGGAATTTTTGGAGCAAGTCCAACCCAAAGATATTCCTTTAAAGGTTCCATTGACAATAGGTAATTGAATTGGGTTTGGACATTAATCTGATATGAATTAATATTCAACCCTAAATAAACACAGGTATTATGAACATACTTTCATTTTATTTTACTAGGTGATGACAGAGTAATAAGAGAGAGCAATAGTGTGTGCCAGGGAGATTGTGACTCTCAAATATCTGATAGTTGTATCAGTCTTTGGCTCAGACTGTTGTTTTTTATTTCTATAGCTTTAAGACAAATGAGAATTTCAAGTAAAGAAAATCAGCTGGGGGGAGACATTCATCATCCTACAAGAATGACCATAAAGTTATTTATTTGCCTGTTAGTTGGTTTTTGATGAAATACAAACCACCAGCAAATCTTCACAAGAGCAAAGATGTTGTCCTTAATCAATGCTGATTCTCTGTGCAGAGATGGGGTCCAGCACATAGTAGGCATTCAAGGAATATTTGTTGATGCAATGAATCCATCAGTTTTATAAATATAGTCTTTATTTTCCTAACAGGACTAGAGACTTTTATTTTGTATTGCGGTAGAAAAATATAAAATCCTTAGAAGCCAACAAAGAAATTTAATTTATATTTAATATCTTTGTCCCCTATGGAAATGGCTTTATATTCTTGTATGTCAATATATTCTGTTTTATATTAAAAAATATGAGATGTAATATGAAGTAGGGATAAAAACATGAGTTTTGTAGTCAAACTACCTCTGCTATTTACTAACTCTATGACCTGGGACAACACATCTGCCCTTTCTGAGACTCAATTTACTGACCTGTAAAATGGGAATAAAGCCACCTACCTCACAAATGTTAAGGGAATGCATTTTAAGAACCTGAACATAGTTGCTGGCATGTACACACTATGCACTCTATGACAGTAGCTAACCTGATTATTTTTATCATCAATATTAAACAGCTGGTCTCCTCTACTGGTTTGTCTTCACTGAAAACAGCTATACTAAACTCTTTATTTTTAATTTCTCTGTTTATAGGTTACTGCCCTGCATGCTATAACTGCTGAACATGTTTATTTACAACAGTGATTTTTTAAAATAGAGATAAACAGCATTATATTATTTGCTATTTTACTCAAGCTGATGAGAAAATAATAATGGAATATTAAAAACGTTTAATACCAGTATAAAATTGAAGAGGAACCTTTAGAAAGATACAGGTCAGAGAGGCGAAATTGTGAAGGACCTGTAAATAGTACTTAGAATCATAGGCTGTTACAGCTGAGAGACATCTTAGATGTGATGTAATACAATCTTTTCAGACAGTGTGACTTGCCCAAAGCCACCTGCCCACGGCCCCTCAGAAATCTGCTCCGTATTTTCACACAGGCAGCTAATTAGCCCAATCCATGCGTTGGCGCAGATGTGTCTGATGTCACCATGAGAGATTGTGCTCTCTTTCCTAGAGAGGGGGCGAGAATGGTAGGATCTACAAACCATGGTTTACAAAACTCTTTTACAAACTCCTCATTTTGTTCTCACAATGCATCTCTGATGGAATCCTTGCACTTTTAAGGATGAAGAAGTTGAGGCTCTGAGAAGTTAGTTACTTCGCCCAAAGTTATACATCTGGTACACAGCAGGTTCTGCACTTGGTACCAGGTTTTGTGACTCTGAATGACCTACTTTTTCCAATAAAAGAGCTGTATTTGCAAGATAATGGAGCACCTTAAGGTTTAAAAAATCACACCACCAGACTTTGAAAACATCATATCTATCAACTTTTACTTTTTTGTTATCAGTTATTCAATACTCTTTAAAGCATAGCATAATGTAAATGAAAACTCTTTCAACTCCTTAGATGTAAGTTGTCTATTAAGTGGGTAAGAATATCACATGTAGAATCAGAACAAATGAGTCTGAGGCTTAGTTCTTCTGCATGACCCTGAAGACACTGTTTTGCCTCTGCTCTCTGTCTGTCTGAGGGGGATGTTGGTGAGGATGCTGCTGTCTGTGGGAAGTCAAAGAGGAATGACCACCTTCATGCAAAAAAATGGTCCCTCCCTGATGGGGTGTCCAACCTTTTGGCATCTCTGGGCCACACTGGAAGAAGAAGAGTTGCCTTGGGCCACATATTAAATATATTGTGACATGTAATCACAAAAAAATTCTCATGATGTTTTAAGTACATTTACGACTTTGTGTTGGTCCACATTCACAGCCATCCTGGGCTGCACTCGGCCCACGGGCCGCAGGTCGGATGCCCCTGCGTCTGGTGTCTATCACCTGCTGTGTTGGTAACAGGAAGAAGATGTTCCTGGGAGTGATAAACTTTTACTTTTACTTGTAACTGGTTTAGGTCCGTTACTCAGGTTCTGGCCCAGAAAACCCCCTTCCCCTCCTGGCTTCTGTCCCAGGAAAGGTTGACCACCTCCTTACGGCTCTGTGAGCACGGCTGATTAGACAGGCCTCGGCTCTGGACACTTTCTCAACATGCAGATGCTTAATTCGTGGCCCAAAGTTGATTGCTTTCTCTGGACTCAGATTCTACTTCTTTGAGCAAGTGTTTGAAAAATATGTTTTTACAGTGGAGATATGTTTTAAACCATAAAGGAGCTGTGGAGTTCTTTTTCCTTGTGGCCCCTGCCCCGAGGTTCCGTGTGCCCCTGTGGCTTCGCTGTCTCTTTTGCTAGTGACTCCGCCAGCTCAGGCAGGAAGCATCGCCAGAAAATGAGACTTTGGGGGCAAGTCCTTCCACATCAAAACATAAGAGACAATCCTTTGGCTTCACTCTCTTCTGTTTGTCTTGTCCTTCAACTTGCGGAGGACCCATGGGCTGCCAGGCATTCCCAGCTGACGGACACCGGGTTGTTCAGGAGATTCTCTAGCTGCTTCATGAGTGTCAGTCTGGCCTGATGCTTTCCTGAGAGCAGAGGCCACTGCTGGCCATGGGGCGGGAGGCAGAGCAGCGGGTGAGGGGAAGCAGGCAGCCCAGGCTGCGGAAGCCTCCACGTGTGGGCAGCCTGTCGATACCATTAATGAAGCCAGGCTCACACTGCAGGAGTGATTCAAGCGGGGTCTGGCTAATAGGCTCCCAGAGTGGACACTGGCCAGTTTCTCTACTGGAATACAGAGAGCTTATCCACAGTGTGATCTGTGGTGTTGATACTGAGTAAAATAATTCCTTGGAAGGAAACTTCAAAATTAGCATTTAAGAATAAAAAATCGTTACAATTACAGCCGTGGTGGAGAGGCCACTGGCCCAGCTCCCTGCTCGTGCATCTTCTAACCTGACTGCACTTAGAGCTGGCCCTCACCTCTCTGAGGTTGAGGGAGCTAACATTTTTCTTCCTTGTCTGTGAGGGAGGTGGGTCAGGCCTGTGTGTGTGTGGGCAAAGGGGGCCGCAGGGTAGGACATCGTTCAGCATCTCTCCGAAGGGCTCATTTCTCTTCCTTTCATGAAAGCAAATTCTGTCCATTGGTGTCCATCCTTTACACTAGGTAATACTGATTCTTGCCTGGAGAAGATCATTTCTGAAATAAACAGGTTACCTGGGAGGATGCGGTTCAGTGTGGTTTAACACCCACACTAAAATGGGTGTTAGCCTGGATTGGGGTCATCAGAGCATTGGGAGCCCAGCCCGATGGGGATGGGTGAGAGGCAGGCCCGTGGCACAGTGGCTTGGCCAGGGGCGAGACCAGAGTGGTCCGCAGCCCTCGAACGTATCACAGCTACACATGAAATTGCAGCTTGCAGACCCGAGCACATTCCTAAATACATATGGATTTATAGGCATTTTGAATTCACAAGGGAAAAGAAGAATTGGAAATTGAGACAGAATTTTCTCTCCTGTTCTACCATCCAAAAGAAATCTTTCTTTGGATTCATGTCACCTCCCACCCCTGCTTCCCAGAGCAGTTTCCTGGGATACACACTAACCAAGGCACAACAAGTTCACAGCCTTAGCACGGACTTTGAAAAGCGATGAGGATACCTCTTTCAGTAATGCCCTTCTCCAGGGCTTAAGCATGCTCTGTTTTTATTTTTTAAATTACAGCTTTATTGAAATGTGGTTGATATACCATATAATTCATCCATTTAAAATATACATGTTAGTGCTTTTTAGCATATCCACTGAATTGTGCAACTATGCACACGATTTCAGAAAATTTATCACTCCCAGTTAACACCTGATCTGTTAGTAGTCGGTCTCCATCTCCCCCAAGCTTCCATCTCGATCCTAGGCAACTAATAAATGGCTTTCTGTCTCTATAGATTTGCCTATTCCAGGCATTTCAGTTAATACAATACAATAAGTAGTCTTTTCAGACTGCGTTCTTTCACTTAGCATAATGTTTTCAAAGTTCATCCATTTAAAAGCCTGTATCAGTACTTCCTTCTTTTTTATGGCTGGATAATATTACATTGTATTGCATTTAATGGACACTGAGGTCATTTGTACTTTTTATCCAAGATGAATAGTGCTGCGTGAACAGTCGTGTACAAGTTTCAGTGCGGACAGATGTTTTCATTTCTCTCAGGTATATACCTAGTGGAATGACTGGGTTATATGGTAACTCACACTTAACCTTCTGGAAACTGCCAGGCTTTTTCTAAATCAGCTGCTTCATTTTACATTCCCTGCAGAGGTGCATGAAGATTCCAATTTCTCCACATCCTCACCAACACTTGTCATTCTACTTTTCAAGTTTTTATAACTTTAACTCTTACATTAGGTCTTGATTCATTTTGACTTAATGTTTTGAGTATGGTGTGAGGTAGAGGCTCGGCTTCATTCACTTGCAGATGTCCACTTGTTATGGAATCGTTACTGGAAAGACCAGCCTTTCCTCATTCAGTTGTCTGGGCATTCTGGTCAAATATCAATTGACTATAAATGTAAGTTCATGTCTGAATTCTCGATTTTGTTTCACTGGTCTATATATTTATCTTCAAGCCAATACTATAGGGCCCTGATTGCCATAGCTTTGCACTAAGTTTTGAAATTGAGAAGAGAGAATCCTTTAACTTTTTTCTCCTTTGTTCGAGATTGTTTAGCTATTTAGGGTCCCTTGAATTTCCATATGAATTTAAGGATTTGCTATTTTTAGTTTGCCAATTTCTGCATATAAGTTAGCTGGAAATTTTAAAATGGATTTGACTGAATCTTTAGATAAAATTTGGGAATATTGACAACTTAACAATATTCAGTCTTGCAATTCATGAACATTAGATTCTGTCTTGCTATGCATTTATGTAATTCTTCTTTAATTAGTTTCAATATGCTGGCGTATAGAGTCTAAGTTGTATATTTCTTTTATTAAATTTAGTTTAGCATATTTTATTTTTTGATGCTAATGTAAATGGAATTGTTTTCTTAATTTTATTTTCAGTTATTTTACTGGTAGTTTATAGAAATGCAATTGTTTTTTTTTCTGTATTCTTGTTATATTCTGAAATCTGGTTAAACTTGCTTATTGATTCTAATAATTTTTAGTGGACTTCTTAGAATTTTCTATATACAAGATCCTGTCATCTGCAGAGAGAGAGATTTACTTCTTCCCCTTTAATCGGGATACCTCATCTGTAATTTTCTTGCATAATTGCTGTGACTGTGACCTTCAATACAATGTTGCACTGAAGTGTTTAAACACCCTGTTCATACTTGATGAACTTAACTACACAACTAGACATCTCAGTAGGGTGGGGCTAGAGTCACATAAGATTATATGTATGTGTGTGCATGTGTGTGTAGAGCAATGCTATAAAGAACACGTATGTGCTGTCATATTTCTGGGCATAGCAAAAATTGCATCACTAAACTATACCTTCAATTTGCTTCCTAATGTGACTCGCCTTTTATGTGTGGCCTCTCTTCATGGAGAGCTTTGCTTTTAGCCACACATAGGAACTAACATGTGAGGAGTCGCTTATTTAAAGGTGCTAAGTGAAACAGCTTATCTTCAAAATGAGATAACTAGAGTGAAAAATATAATTTTCTTTGTCTTCAAGAAGAATTACCATGGGGAGGGTGAACTAGATTTGTTGTTTGACAAGAGGAAGAGTTGGAACCAGCGGGTGGGCATTAGCGAGTTGGTTATGATTCAGTAGAAGGCCTTCCAAAAGTCCAATTCTTCCACGTGAGAATGAACTTTGTTGGGTGAATACAGTTTTGTAAGCTTTCTACATCATGTATAGAAAGTAAAAATTTTTACTCAGAAGTAGCAAGATTTTAAGAATTTAATAACAAAGCACCATTACCACCAGTCACAGTTACCAAAGGATATCTTTAGAATTAACTTAATTTTATAAGACAAGAGCTACTCCACCTTGGGTATCTTGGAAGGTACACAGAGATTTGGGGAGATATTTCCTGTTTGTCAAGAGATCAGCAACTTAAACTGGCCTATTTTCCACTTAAAATATACAAAACAAAATAAATCTGATTATTCCCTGGGGCTCTCTCCCTGCCAGAATGTCCAGCCTAGAGCAATGGTGCAGGTCCCCTCCCAAGCCATCTGCTGGGCCCAGCTTGGCTTCCTGCAAATTTGAATGCTTCCTGTTTCAGATGCTTTTGAAACCCCGTTCGTTCCCTAGATGGCTCTTCCATCCACAGCAAAATTATAAGCCTCTCTAGCTGTCTCTGCTTCTGTGCCCACCCCCACTCAGCTCTGACACTAAGGTTCGTCTTAGGTATTTACAACAATAAAAGGTCTTCAGAGGTGAACGGGATGCCTTTAGGAGAATGTTAAAGTATAATTTGCTTTTGTTCATTATTAGGTTATTAGATTCCTTCAAGGGAAAACCTCCTGGCTTGGTTTATTATCTTGCTTTGTCAGACGTTGTCTGCTTTATCTGAACACTTTGAAGTACTCTCTATGCATGTACCTCCTGTATGTTTATAATACAGGTTTTCATATTACCTTTCAGTTAGCAAAGGACAGAAACCAAGTAGCACAGATAAATTATTAGTGGGGGAGAGGGAGGGAGAGGGAGAGAGAAAGGGATAGAGTGAAGCTTTGCAGAATTGCAGATCAGCACTCTTACCGTGTAGCTAGTATTTACTGTCTTGTCTGGCCACTGTTTAGCTTTTGACCCCCACACTCTGCCTCTGGTAAAATTCATGATCACTGTTTTGACAAGTCATCACAAGGTGAGAAATATGGATGGAAGAATTCTCCCCATAGAGTTCTAAATATTTGGAAATAAATGCCCCTTTCTGTCTTAAGTGTAGGTCCCAACACCCAATGGCCATAGTAGGATACGCTTTCTCCCTGAACTGCAGAGGGTGCCCTCCTTTTAAACAGGCCCCCTCTTGTTGTTCCTGGCCTCCACTGGGGCAAGAATGGGGCTCACAAATCTTGTTTGCCTGACTGGCTAAGTATTGTCTCTTGATCATCAGGGCATCTGGAACTTTTGCTCAGGTCGGTTGGTTTCTTCCCTTGCTTCTGAGAACAGTCAAATAGGTATTTTCGGATGTCTGATGTCCCACCCACTCTCATCTCTCTTGGTCTATTTCTCCCTATATGCTTCACTATTTCATCTCTGTTGTCGTCGTCATCGTCATCATCATCATCATCATCCAGTCTCATGTTTTGTCTTGTTTTGTTTTATGAGCTTCCATCTGAGCCTTCTTGTGTTCACTATGAGCAAACCAAAGGTGTAACTGCCAGGTGCAAGGAGGGGTGGCACCACACGCAGGGGGCAAGGGCAAATGCTTTGTGCAAAATGTAACCTTTAAGGTTAATAACATTAACCCTATTGTTATTAGGTATGAATGATTACAAGTATCCCCAGGACAAATAAAGTAGGACTTTCTATTTATGAAAACTGAACAAGCGAATGCCTAGAAAAAGCAAAATCTCGTATTTCTTAAAGGAGTGAAATCTAAGGCCCCGGACTCTCTAAGTCCTCACGTTTATTTACCCTGGGCGTCTGAGAGATGGTGGAACTCTTGGTGAGGATTGTGGAAACATCTCAGTATGTTTTATTTTAAGCATGAACCAGCAGTTTAACAGTGACAGTGAATCTAGTAGGAAGCAGTGAAGAAGCAAGGGAGGCAGATTTCTCTTGGAGGCACTGGGTCTACTGTTAAGGAGGCACCAGGGCTGTGGTGAGTGCGGTGGGTGGAGGGTCCTAGTGGAGCTTTACTGGTTTGGAAACAATCTTCCCTCTCCTAATTACCTCCTGAGGACGGCTGCAGAAAGCAAAGTGGAGGTCCTGCTGAGCTCCTCAGGTGGCTTCAAGTGATGTTGGAGCTACAATAAAATAACAAATATGTTATAAACAGCTTCAGCTTTATGGGGAGCTACACATACAGAGCCAAGAGGGAGGTAAAGTGCCCTGTTTAAGCCATTTCTTTACAAGATTCCCCACCGCTTCAGTCCTTAACGAGGGGAGGGAGGGGCCTTTGGAAATGCTTTAGGTTGGGTATTTATGGGAACCTAGACACACCAGTCCTCTCTCTCACGTGTTTCTGCCCTGATTCTTCAGTGCACAAGATGAATAATTTACCAAAAAGCACATGTAAGTATCTCTTTATTATTCATTATAATGAACTGAGACAGGAGTGATTCTCCATTCTGCTGGCATCCCCGAGGGCGTGACTTAACCAGACTCTGCTTGCTTTCTCACACTTAATTTGAGTGGAAGGAAACTCTTCTTTCCGGACATGTGGCCTCACCAGGACTTGTGGTTGTTGAGGTGAGCCTGGGAATGGGAGAGCAGGAGAGTGGGCCCACTGACGGTGAGGGTAGTGTGAAGGCAAATTGTCAGGCACCATCCGCAGGTCTGTTGGGTGCCTGGAGGTGGAGTTACAAGGCATTGTCAAAGCACAACAAGAATTGTCTCTAGGCAACAGTGGGCTGGCAAGTACGCAATTATTTCCAACATTCACCTGAGTAGAGCAGCTTAGAAGGTGCATCCATGGACTTAAAAAGTATGAAGTAAATTACACTCTTTTCAACCAATCTAAAGATTTATATTTAAAAAAATTTTTTTTGTCTTTTTTCTTATTTTTTCTCTTTTCTTCCCCCTTCTTTCCCTCCCTCCCTCCCTATCTTTTTCTCTTTCTTTCTCTATACATTTATTTGTTTAAAAACTATGATGAGGAAACTCAGCCTTCCCATATTATAATGAATAACTGTTTTTTTGTGTGTATGTTTTTTATGGCATATCTTCTCAAACCCTCTCGGTAACAAGTTTCTATAGAACGACCCCCCCCCCCTATACAGAACACAATAAGCTCAGCCTGAGCCTTCGGCATTCGTTCGAGGTCCTATCGCTTACAAGTTTCTGCCCCTCGCCCCACACATGAGTGAAATGTAGGCCAGAGACATCCAGGTTGCTTTCAGGTCAGGCTTCCTGCTCTTTTGGTTCCACTCCAGAGTGTTCCAGGAGCGAAGGGAACCTTCTCACTCCCACACTGGCAGCTTGCGGCACAGGACTGCAGGTGACACAAATTAAAAGCAACAACTCTCGGGGCCTAAACTGGAAACATTTGCCAAAGTTTCCTGTAGCTTCGCTGCCCCCAGGGACTCTCTGTCTTTGGGACTCTCATGGCCCAAGGAAAGGTTCTTGCCTGCCTTCTATTTTATTTCTTTAAAGGGAGCTAGCTCGCATAATCTATATAACATAAGCCACTATTCTCGAAAAGATGACTGGCTTATTAAAAATATATAACATACATTTTTAAACAAACAGAATTGACATTCTGTAGGAGAAGTGCTGTAAGAAGGGACAGGCACTGGAGAAAGTATCACTTCCCATTCCTCCTCTCTCAGTCCCTGCACATCTCTCTGCTTAATGAGTGTTTTATTTTTCAAAACTCAAATAGGGTTTTATTCAGATGCATAGTCTCTGCAGGTTGACACAGATGAATCAAGCACACTCAGTGGTCTCCTAGTTGGCCACAAAATCACAATCCTTGAACATGCACAATCTCTATTTCCAAACTTGTGACAGTGTGGCCTGTGGGTTGGGATCCAAAAAGGTAGATTTTACACTTAATTTTCCAAATTTTATATCTGATACATGTGTAGATTGGAAAATTAACACTAAGGGAAAGTCAAAAATATTATAATGCTTTGGGTATCATTATCCTTCAGTTTTGAGTAATTTCAGAAATATAATAGCAAACATTTATTGACTTCTATCCTCTCAGAACCTTGATAATAGTATTAAAATTATTATATTTTTATACTCGCCACAGTCTATCATTTTTAAAGCATGATTTACATTTATGAATGAGAAAACTGATCCACACAAAGGGCCAAGAGTTTGCATAAATCATAGACCCATGATGGAACTCTCATACCTCTTATTAAAATATTTATTCTCTTAACCAGTATATTACACAAAATTCCTTTAATGGTATAAACGCTAATCAATTTTCAGCATTTTCTTTTTTTGGTTTCAAAAATAGATCAGTCCATTAGCACTCTTTGATAAGTTTCACCTGGACCCAAGACGGGAGGGCTTTGTTTACGCTCAGTTTGGTAGGAAGAAGAGTGACCTTTGAGGCTTTGCCTGTCCCTGGGATTCCACGATCCTTACATTGTATATGGGGAGGAATTTGCAGGTAAATCCATGGGCTGTAATTTCTGCACTGCCAGAGTCTTCGCTCCCACAATACTCGTGCTGGGAGCCTGGGGCTGACTCGCTCCATTCTTCAAAAAGATACCAAGCTCCCCAGACTCTCTCCTGTTAATTTACAATTTTAATTTATACTTTTCCACGGATGATACTGAGACAGACATGGTCATGAGTAAATATGTCAGGATAATCTATGGAATTGAATTAAAACGGTATGTGCTTGGGAAACATTGTAATTTCGCCTAGCTCACTTCTTTGCCACTATAATGAACAAATCAGGAGGCTGAGTTATAAAGCTGTGCAGGGTGTGAAGGAAGGGGCAGTAGAAACCAGGTAACAAATACTGTGAATTGATCAGTACGGCTCTACAAGGCATCCCTGGCTGGCCGCAGGGCAGGTTCTGAAACAGCTGTCTCGGACAGGCAGGCAGGTGTCAAAGCCAAAGCCTTCATTGCCATTAACAACCCCTCATGGAGCTCTGTACCAATGGCAAAGACCAGACGGGCAAGGAATATGAGGCTGAATGATGGGAGAGACTTGTATTATTCTCAACTTAAAAGACACTTTTTTTCCTTTACCCAAGTGTTCATTGCTTCTGAAGTGGCTTTGTCTTATGTCTTTCTCTCTAGGACTACCTTTTAAGACAAAGTCACAAAAGGAAAAGGTGGAAAAAAGGAGGCCTCCCGAAGCCATGTGACGACTCCAAATATCACATGGCCATCCACCCATGACTTGCCCAGTTCTGGGGAGAGACCTTTTGCTAAAAATCTGTGCTTGTTCTTCAACTACCCCCAAATGCACCCTTACCACACTGCCTCTGAAAAACTGTCTTATCAGCTGCTGATGTCTCTTCAGGTTGGAAGTGAGGGAGGCCCTTGGAATAATTTTCACTTTTCCTTAGCACCCTGCAGTATACATGCAGTAAATGTCTCTCAAAGAAACAGAATGTAGCGCTCTGAAACAGCAACCTAATGCAGTTCATCCCACTGCGATCCTACCCCCAGTCACCCCATTACTCTCCTCTCCCTCAGCACTTACACAGTTTGCATTTGATTTCCATAATGTCTCAATCAGCTGGAGAATGGAGTGTTCTGGGTGTCTGGTTCCTCTAGACTGAGGGTTGTCCTGGCCTGCAGTGAAACTGCCCGGGCAAGGACACCCCTGCCTGAGCTATGGGGCCTGCAGGCCAGCTGGATTCTCTTCAGGTGTGCACAATTGTATTGATTGATCTCTCAATTACGTGTTTTTAGAAATACAGCATTTTACCAACCACTGGTCATCAATCTAGAAACCAGCCCATCAACCACAGTGTCAACACACTGTGCACGAGGCCTGATAAAAATACAAAGTTAAAATTCTCTCAATGGCTTTTGCTGAGAAAATCAACCTTAGAGGGAAATGAAATCTTACTGCAGAACTCTACATAGGTCAAGTACAGAATACTTCTGAAGAGTGAGAATTTGGGGGGAAAATGAAAATTTCATTAAAAGTAAAATAACCTATAGGAAGACAGGAAAAACACTGACTTGATTTGCTAGATAGTGCTAAAAATGTAAATCTCAGGTTATTTCTAATCTCTTATATTAGCCAGTAGAATAACCTGTCTTGAAATGGCTTCAACAACCCTCAACGGAATCTCATTCTTCATCGATGTGAAAATGCAGAATGAGAAGGCTTCAGAACTCTTTGGGAAATGATAAGCAAACGGATTCAGTACCACTTGCTTAAACTAACATATACACCCAGATAACAGAAATTGAATTATATTTGTCCAAAGGAAGCCGCAGAGTTCTTTGACAGTAGTAATAGAGCACTTCTGTTTAAAGAATGTTTACTATTTGCCAGGTACATTCCTGACTCTTTCACATGCATTACTTCATTCAGCCTCAAAATAATGTTAAGAATATTTGGGAGGTAAAAATGCTCATCCTACTTCACAGATGGGGAAACGGAGGTTCTGAGGGGTTAGACAAAATGCCTGTCCTAGGGCCTGGATGTAATACAACCATTTCTGTCTAATCTCAAGGCTTCTTAGCACCACAATATACTGTCTCTCTAATACTCGACTTGCATGTCATTAAAACTCATAAAGAACTCTCTTGCATTACTATTCTCAAATTATGAGGATCCACCCAGATGATCCATCTGACTTCAAAGTTAGTGAAATCCCTCATTGACAAGGGCCATCATTGCATGGTCACCACATATTTCTAGTACTTTCTATCATGGGTAGTTTCTTTGATTCCAGCTCATTTGCTCAGGGACCTCATTAAAACTTCCAGTGTAGCAAACCCAACAGTTTCTTTCCATCCGTCAGCCCCTCCTATGATCACTTATCCTTTTACTCAATCATTTTTAATTTCTTGAATCCTTGGCTTGTTCTCTCTTGCTCATCTGCCATACTCCAACATTAGATGAACCCAACTATCCATATTGTCTCTGCCTGCAGCTGAGCAGCTGAGCAAAGCTGGAGAATATCCTCAAAGCTGGCAGAGCATTGTCACCATGAATCCTTGCCCAGCAAGGACAAATGGGACCTAGCACTGCCTGTGCATCCTAGTACAGCTCCCCAGTAATTTCGCTCTCATTTTTATGCAACGGCTATGTCACTTTTTCTTGCATCTGCTTTCCCCTCTCTCTTACTCTCTCACTTACCTCCAGCTGATAGTGTTGCCCTCTACTTCAGAGAAAATAGAGGGTGTCACTCAGTAGCCCTCTTGCTTTCTCATAGCCAGGTTCACAAACATATCTGTGTTTCTATAATATTTTTTCTTCTCTTACGAAAGAGCACATGAAGCACCCTACCACCATGTGCTTTAAATCACCCTTTTCACCTTTGTTGTAATTTTTCTCTGTTAGTTATCACCTTTCTCCTGTATTATTAGTTGTTCTCATCCAATAAGACTAATCTCATTAGCATATATTTATATATTAGAATGTAAGAAGCCAGGGTCTTGTCTTATTCACAGGTTCAGCTCTAGTGGATAAAATCAGGCTACTTAAAGGGCAGTGTCCAGCATAAGTTCAAAGATTATTAGAAGTGCAGAATTTTAGTCCCCACCCAGACTTAGTAGAATTAACAAGATGCACAGGTAATGTGTGTGTACATAAAAGCTCAAAAAATCCTAGCACCCAGTGGTTCCCAAGTGTTTCCACACTGAAACCAAGAAACAGAAAGCAAACAAAACCCCTCAGAATAGCCCAATGCCCTACCTTTATTTCCCTTCCTCCTTTTGCAGCCAACATTCTTGGAAGTGTTTTCATCAAGCACCACACTCTCTTCTCACTTCTTACCTACTTTTCCCTCAGCCCCCACCCCTCCATGAAGCTGCAGGCCCTCTTGTCTCTTGACTATTCTCTCATGGCAATAGGAGTACAATAGTCCCTTCACTCATTCTTCAGCTGCTTGTCCTGCAACAGTTCATTCTCCAAAAGCAGTCCAGCACATTCTTGTGTGTGAAAAGCGGAATTTAAAATGTGGCATGCCTCTATTTCAACCTGTTCAGGTATTCCTCATTATGCCTGTGAGATGCAGACTTTTTACTGTAGAGATGTGCACCTCCCAAGCCTCCTGCAACCCACCCGTTTTCCCATATGCTTCACTTGGGCCACTGTGGCTTGCATTCTGTTCCTTACCAAAGTCCACCTTTGTCCCAGGGACTGTGCCTCTGCCCTGTCCTCTCTCTAAAATGTTCTATAACCAACCCATGTACCTGGCATTCTCAGTTTTCAATCTCCGATTAATTGCCACCTCTGGAGACAGGAAAGCCTGTCTCTCGACCGTGTGTCTGAGTAGGGCTTCCCACACCATCCCCTGCACGTGACTGTGCTGGTGGTTGCCCATCTCAGTTTGTAGTACTATACGGGTACCCTGAAGCTTTGTTGATTGCATGGGGCTCCCACGAATCTGAAAGTACCATGCTCAGCATCTTATCCTGAGGGCCCAATAGCATGTCTTGCACAGAGTAGGTACTTAATAAAAATTTGTTAAATGAATGAATGAATGAATGAATGTCCCCTTTTGATTATATTCATGAAGGTGATAGGGTATTTTTTAATGTTCTTAGTATTCTGTCATCTGCTTGAGATCAAAAGAATCCTGAAGGCAGGCCCTATCTCTAATGACGGTTTGGGTCACTTTTTATTTTGGCCTTGCCTGTGTCTCCTTGGGAAACTAATGAGTTTATTTCCCAGCACATCCAGGGAATTTTCAGAGTGACTTGAGTTGTGAGAAGAAGACAGCTCAGTCGTTCGTTGTCTTCAGGGTGTTCTTTTGCCTGTTTGCCTACCTTTCCCTTTCATAACGATGCTCAGCTACCCTACACTTTAGCTTCTGTTACCATGGTAAGGATTCTCCTCTTCTCACCTCCCATGGCTGTGCAGTTTAACTCCTCTTTTGTGGCTGAAAGCAATTTCCACCTCTTTGTGGAGCCATCCTTCCACATAAATCACTCCCTTCACTTTCCTGCACCGTATCAGATGCTCTGTTCCGAACTGCCGTCAGGCTGGCGGTCCCACGTGGGTGGTGAGGTGTGTGAAGTTGCTGTCTGCATTCAGGTAGAGCCCTTGCTGTGCCACGGGGGCCAGAAGTGGCTCCTACCTGCTTCGGGACACCACGAGCACTGTCCTGATGGACTCATATATCATCGGTCATGGCTGAAACCACAGTACATCCTCCTCCTGCAGATGATTTTCTGCTTCAAGTGACACCGTTTTCAGGGTAACCCACACCATCTTTGTTTTGCTTTAGATACTCTACTTTTCCCAGGGCCCTCATTCTGCATGTACTTGATATGTTTCTTCTTTTCTCTAGATAACATCCCTCCCCTTCCTACGCTCAAACACACACGTGTATACACACGCACACACCAGCACCCTTGCTTGCATTACTGTGACTCTCCATTGCAGCGGCTGTTAGTGTGGCACCATCTTCCACTGAGAAACAATGCGCAGGTGTCCTGTGCCTGTCAGCCTTCACAGTCCCTGTATTGCGCCGCTGAAGTCTTTCCATCCTGGGCCCTCTCTGTGCGGCTCCGATCCCTTCCACTCTTTGACGGAGACTCTCAGGTCTGTTCCCTACCTATACCGTATCAGCAAATGTTAGCTGTAGCAGAGTTATTACCCTTGTTGAATTTTCTACTGTGTGAATCATAAAGTTTTCTCTTAGATAATTTAGGGTCCTTGGTTATGCTCTGCAGTTGGCTGTGTTTGTAACTCAGGAATCACGGAGTAGTCAAAACTTCCCAGGAGAACAGCTTTGCACAATTTAAAATACTATGGGAATTGATCTAAAAATGTTTTATTTTAGCTTGTCTCCTCTCCTTTTCTTTAAAAAATCCATTTATTACTGGTCTTTGAATCCTCTAAAGCAAGATCTCCCTCCCACTTTTCAAACAGGCATTTTTAACACATTTCGATACATGTAAGGCTCTTACCTACATTTTAATTACCTTTCAATGTATGACAAAAAGTAGATAACAAAACAAAAGCTAAACAAAAACAAAAACCTAACATTATGGGCAAATTTAGAGAGAAAATTTAAAAACTGCATTTTCAGGTTTTAACATGCCACCGTACCACCTTTATCAGCATTTCTTAAGGGGGGGGCTCTCCGGGGGTCATATTAAAGTTAGAGGGCATGTGGGCAGAGACAGGGTTCTCGGGATTCCCAGAGGAAATGTTATTTTAAAAAATTCCTATACATAAAATTGTAAAACTAGGTATCAATGCCTTAACTATATACCCTTATAGACACTAAAATCCAAAATTATAAATCATACACATATATAACCACTGAAGTTAAAATCTGCAGCATCAATGAATGAAACAGGTGATGTCTTGTTAAAGTGAATGTCTAAGTGGCAATGTGCACATGGTGAGAGTGTCACCGTTCACCTCAGCGTGCGCCGGATGACAGCCCAGCGTGCCTGCCACGCTGGTTCAGTCCACCCTCGGGAACCTTCGTTACTAGAGTGGAGCCTGGCGCCATTTGGCTCTTCTTGGCGTGAATTTACTGATGACACAGGAAGTCCACCTCTGCATTTTTCTCATTAGGCTGAGACAATGAAAGAAGTGCTCATCGATGACACTGTCATCATAGACACAAATCTGAACATTGAAATCTCGTTGTGGTCATAATGCAGCCAAAGTACAGTGTGCAGCCAAAGTAGGTTTACAGTTGTAAGTACGGAGAACACAATTTGTTTTTATACTACTATTTATTAATTATTGTATTGTTTCTTTGGTTTACAACTGCAAACCTACTTGTGCCCACCCCAGTATATACAATGAAATATTACCCAGTCATGAAAAAAATAATGAAATCTTACCATTTGAGGCAAAATGGATAGACCTAAAGTGTATTATGCTAAGTGAAATGTCAAAGAAAGACAAATACCATATGATTTCACTTATATGTAGAATCTCTAAAACAGTACAAATGAACAAACAAAACAGAAACACACTCGTAAAGAACACATTGATGGTTGTCAGATGAGAGGGGTCTGGGGGGATTGGTGAAACAGAGGAAGGGATTAAGATGTACAAATTCCCAGTTATGTGGGTTCTTCTGATGCTAGTATGAAAAACATTGCCTATATCTTTTAATAATTATTAACATGTGTTTATCGTCTACTACATGCAAGGTAAACTGTGGGAGGTGCTGATGATACAAAACGGAGCCACTGACAAGGTTCTTATCCATGTGGTATTTGCAGTCTAACGGATAACTGTGTAAATAATTAAATCCAGTCTTGTAAATTCTGTGACATCCGGAATCTTTGATATTAACATCACATTACAAAGAGATGTAGAGGTTTAGTATGATGAGTCTGTATTAGAGATTAATCTCTATTTACCAATATGTATTTGTTAAGACAGTGAGGAATGCAACATATTTTACCTATTACTCCAACAACAAGGGTAGAAATCCCTAGTTATTGGCATTTTCTACTTAACTTCAGTGGCTCAAAATGCCAACTATCAGTTCTTTGAACACTAACACCTATAATGTTACCCATACAGGAGAGGCTGTTTGTGAGCCTGATTTAAGAGGCGTGTTCTCCAGCTACCCAGATGACCTAAATGTTTTTGTAGCTCTCTGTGTGTGTAAGTGAGATGTGGCTTTTATTTTTGAGTTAGACATGATTTCCAGATGAACATTGTATTGCATCAGATTTAGGTTTGTAAAACTTCAACATCCAGCACGCAGGCCGCAGACCACTCTGTCTCCTGTATGCTCCCCGTCTCCGTGACACACTTCATTCATTAGTCTGTTTTTTCCCCACTACTTCTTTTCCGAGACCGATATGCTTATTTACTCATACACTTTCGTTGTCTCACTGGACATAGCTTCGAGGGGCATGACCTTGCCCTTTCCCAGAATTTTCAACTCCTAGAACGTTGTCTGGTACACATTAGACACTGATTAAATATCTGCTGTGTCTATTGTGGCACTTTTCAATTTTGTGTTTTCAGAGGCAAAATATAAAAATGGAAAGAAAAGTAACAAGCACAAACAAAAAATTAAAGTTGGCCAATTTTCAGGAAGGTTTTATTATTTTGGTTAAATTCCCACCTGTGTCTTATCTAAGTTTCTTTAAGGCCACTGGTGATTCTCACACAGGAGACTCAGACCAGCAGCACTGACCGCAGCTGGGAATTTGTTAGGATGCAAACTCGCAGCCCACCTCCAACCCACCAGACCACAAGCCCTTGGGTGTCAGGCTCAGTGATCTGCATTTTAGGTGATTCTGTTACACAATAAAGTTTGAAAAACACCGCCTCGAGGCATGGATTTCCCCTAACTCAACCTCCTCCTCTGAACCAAAACAAATTGACCCTACATTTCCCCCTGAGTTCCATATTCAGCACATTGGAAATGGTGCTTTGCCTGCCAGATCCTTTTGCTCCAATGTTTTCGGGCATTTCCTTGTTCTGTCTGATTCTTTCTTCCATCACCTCTCCCCACACATGGCTAGCAGTGGTTTAGGCATATACAAAATCACTTTCAAGTATCCATTTTGTTCTCCTAAGCTATTTTATCTCTTATGAGAAAATCAAATTAGTCCCATAAATGTGAGGGAAACTGATGGGATAAAGCCAGCTTATTCTGGCTGGCCTTGTTACATGGATTCTCAAGCCCCAAGCACTTCTCACAAAATTTTTTCAATTACAGTTGACCTTCATTATTGCACTAGTTTTAGGTGTACAGCCCAGTGGTTAGACATTTATATAACTTAGGAAGTGATCCCCCTAGTAAGTTTAGTGCCCCCTGACACCAACACTATTGACTATATTCCCTGTGCTGCACTTTGACATCCCTGTGACTATTTTGTAACTACCAATCTGTACTTCTTAATCCCTTCCCCTTTTGCACCCAGCCCCCAACCTCCTCCTCTGTGGAAACCACCAGTCTGTTCTCTCTATCTGCGGGTCTTTTTCTGTTATTTGTTGGTTTAAACCACACACCCGCCCCATCCGTAGAAAAATCATCTTTCATGAAACCAGCCCCTGGTGCCAGAAAAGGTTGGGGACTACTGCTCTAGGTCTATGCATACTGTCACAAATGGTAAGATTTCATGTTTTTATGGCTGAGAAATATCTAGCCATAGACACTTAGGCTGCTTCCATGTCTTGGCTATTGTAAATAAAGCTACAATAAACATAGAGATGCATATAGATTTTCAAATTAGTATTTTGGATTTCTTTGGATAAATACTCAGAAGTGGGATTGCTGGGTCATACGGTAGTAATATTTTTAACTTTTTGAGGAAACTCCATACTGTTTTCCATAGTGGCTGCATCAATTTATAATCTCACAAACAGTTCATGAGAGCTCCCTTTTCTCCACACCCTGGCCAACACTTCTTGTTTGTCGATTTATTGATAATAGCCATTATGGCAGGTGTGAGTTCATATCTCATTGTGGTTTTAATTTGCATTTCTCTGATTAGTGATGTTGAACATTTTTTCACATGTCTGTTGACCATCTGTGTCCTGTTTGGCAAAGTATCTATTCAGGTTCTCTGTTCATTCTTTAATCAGATTGTCTTTTTTGGTGTTAAGTTGTATGAGTTCCTAATACATTGTAGATATTAATCCGTGATGGGATATATCATTGGCAAATATCTTCTTCCATTCAGTAGGTTGTTTTATTGATGGTTTCCCTTGCTGAGTAAAACTTCTTAGTTTGAAATAGTTCCATTTGTTTATTCTTTCCTTTGTTTCCCTTGTCTATGTAGGGATATCCAAAAAATATTACTAAGAGCAATGTCAAAGAGTTTATTACCTAACTTTTCTTGTAGAAGTTCTATGGTTTTGTGTCTCACACTTAAGATTTTAATCCATTTTGAGCTTTTTCTTATATATGGCATACAAAAGTGGTCTACATTCATTTTTTGCATGTATTTGTCCAATTTTCCCAATGCCACTTATTGAAGAGACTGCTTTTACCCCATTGTATATTCTTGCCTCCTTTGTGATAGATTAATTGAGTATATAGGTACAAGTTTATTTCTGGGCTCTCTATTCCATTCCATTGATCTATTTGTCTGTTTTTATGCTGGTACTATATTGTTTTGATTTCTATAGCTTTGCAGTATAGTTTGGTATCTAGTAGCATGATACTTCCAACTTTGTTCTTCTTTCTCAAGATTGTTTTGGCTATTCTGGGCCTTTTGTGGTTCATACAAGCACTTTCTTTTAGAAGAGACTATTGCAGCCCTCAAGTACAGAAACTCTAGTGCCAACCTGTCTAGGTTTCAACTCCCTGCTCTGATAGTATTAGCTGTGGACTTTAGGAGCCCTGAACCTCTCTGTGTTTCAGTTTTCTCATCTGTAAAATGTGCATAGATCAAGAGATTTAATATAAGAAAAGTTCGTAAGTTGTGTCAGGCCCAGAATAAGCACTGTATAATTTTAGACATTTCTTGTGATAGAGTTATAATGGATTTTGTTATCAAGGGCCAATAGGAAGGTTTAGCTTGGAATGCGAAAATTTTAAATACCTGAAAGAGTTTTCAAGAAATCAGAAAGTTTTCCTGACCAGCATGGCTCAGTGGGTTGGGCATTGTCTCTCAAAGAGAAAGGTCACCGGTTCAATTCCTGGTCAGGGCACATGCCTGGATTGTGGGTCTGGTCCCCAGTCAGGGTACGTGTGAGAGGAAACTGATCAGTGTTTCTCTCTCACATTGATGGTTCTTTCTCTCTCTTTCTCCCTTCTCCTCTCTCTAAAAATAAATAAATAAAATCTTTTAAAAAATTAGGAAGTTGACATTAATGTTTCTCAACTTTCCTCTTAGATCCCGTTATTTAATATCCAAAATTCTCTTCCATGTGCTTGTTGTTAATAAGAGTCCAGGACATTGCCATAAACGGCAGGGAAGGAGCCTGATTTGGCAGAAACTTAAGCATATTTTTCAAATCCTTCCCTACCCTCTTCTTACTGCTATTCAGGGCTCAGGGGGGGGGGGAAGCCTTATTATGATGGAAGAAAGCAAGAAGCATTAACACTACTCTTCCTTCTAAAGCACAGAAGCATTATGAGGAAAATAACTGCCCTCAACCAGCATCCTCATTGTACCAAGTTTCTTCATCATCTGTTAGGCTCCAGGACTGTGTGGACTTGATGATTCAGCTCTGCCCCACTTGAGATATGACTTTCATCCAGTCATTCCCCTCTACTTGCCCTTCATGTCCACTAATGAGGCCCAGGTTTGAGAGCAGCAAAATCGGGCCCTGGTTATCTAACGGGGGTAAGTCTAGCCCTATCCTAGGGGAACATAAGGCTCTCCATGGGCTGTATGGTTGGGCAGGAGAGTCTGCTAGACCTGGAAGTTAGATTTGGACTGACCTATCTCAAGGTCAGCTCTTATTAGGCCCTCTGATAATTTGAACCAGTTGCACACACCCCAATCTGCAGCTATAGGTCTCATACAAGGGCAGGGCAGGTCTAAGGTAATATATTTCAAGATCTCATATTTTCCAAAACGGGCCTGAGAAAGTGCCATAAACTGAATTGCAGTTCTAATTCTCCTTCCTGACTGCTTCCACTTTAATAATTGTCCAGGAGAGAATTTTTCTTCACTCTCCTACTTTAACAGTCATTTGATAAAGCCTAGTAAAATATTAGCAGTATACTGTCTAGATATTGAGAAATGGAATGAATTTAATACTGACTTACAAAGCCCTTTGCAAGTCAGGTATTTTCCAATTCATTGCTTTAAAAGAAATTGAAGGAGGAACTAATTGAATTGTCAGCTATGCGATCATTAAAATAATTTTTGAAGCTATATTACTATGTGAATTTTGGCATATATTTTGGAAAAGGTTCAAAGAATTGAGTGACATTTCTATACAAGATTTTCATTTTCATATCCTTGCTAATGTGAACCAGGTTTTTCTTAAAGCAAAAATAGGAATAGAAATAGAATTGATCCTTAGCTCTATCTCATTATATCTATGGTATAATTTTAAAAGCCTCATATATCCTACTAAGAGCTTTATTTCCAGTAAAAGCTTACTTGTTACCTTTAATTATTACTTAACAACATGGAAGATATATTTATGTTGTTTTATCAATATTATCCTTGTATTGGTAACTCATTCTAAAAGAAAATATTATTACTCAGAGCTTTATGGTCACAGAACATAAAAGAGATTTAAATTTATATATAAATCTGATAGCTGATCAATAAAAGATTTTCAAACATAAAATATATCAGGATAAAGTCTTACAGAGGCCATACAATGGAAGCACAAGTTTACATTTAAAAAAGGAAGGATGTACATTATGCAAATGTTAAAGAAGAACTTGTTCATGAGTGTTGAAAAGAGATAATCAAGCCCTAGCTGGCTGGCTCAGCTGGTTGGAATGTTGTCCTTTGCACCAAAAGGTTGCAAGTTCCATCCCTGATCAGGGTGCAAATGGGAGGCGACAGATCAACGTTTCTCTCTCACATCGATGTTTCTCTCTCTCCCTTTCTCTCTCTCTAGAAATCAATAAACATATCCTTGGATGAGGATATTAAATAAAAAGTAGATAATATTGAGTATCAGATTACTATGGCATTTAAATTTCATTGTGTGTGTGTGTGTGTGTATGTATAGTGTGTGCGTGATGTTTTCATTTTAAAATGTGAATATTTTCCAGAGACAAAAAACACTCTTTGTAACTATAACTTAATTTTTTAAATTATGCCAACTTAAAATTGTGCAAGGGATCGTATAATTGACAAAACAGAAGCCAGCCGGTTTGCTTGAGTGTCGCCACTTGTGTTGGAGTGGCTCCGGGGACTGGAGACAGAACTCTGTACCCTGTCTCCTCACCACTCACTTCCAGGCCTGCAAATCCCTGGAACTGCACCACTGGAACTCCATTGCTAGGAGCTATTCAAACAGGGATTTAGTCTTTAGGAAAATGCCGCTGCCATCAGCATAGGGGTGACCTTATCAATCATTTACAACTGAGAGTGAATTAATGAGTTTATCATTTTTTCTAAAAAAAGATTTTGAAAGTTTAAAGCAGGGAAGGTCCTTTTGGGCTTTAGTCTTCTTCATAAGAGAAATGGCAAAATTTTCCATAGAAGGAGAAATTTTGAGGAAAGTGAAACTAATTTCCCAGGATTTGGAAAAAACAAACATGACTTCAATTTTTCTTTATACCAATGACACTGTTGCTAAGGTGCGAAAGAGTCATTTAATGACACCTGAGACTCCTGGTGCACAGAGATACCTGTGGCCCAGTTAGAAGAAAAGCTTCATAGGAAAGTTTGAGTATGATTCTGTTTCAGGTAAAAACAAATCAACACAAACTTCACATATAGAAGTATGTGATGGGGAAGGAGAAATAACAGGCTGTTCCTGGAATAATGACCTCGGGGAACCAGGAGTTGGGTGGGGATGGAATGATTAGCTTGGCTTTTATGCATCTCTGTATTGTATTTGTTCACATGTTTAAACATGTTTATTTTACTTTTGTAGTTTGAAAAATGGCAAATAAAGACAATTTAGAAGAAAAGAATCTCCTCCTATTACTGTTCAAAAGCACCCAGTTATCAACCCCACCCCAACCTCAACCCCCACCCCCCACCCCGACACACTCCTGCAAAGGACAGGTGGAACTGTGCGTGAAAGACCTCAGTTACTGGGAGCTGATATTGTTTCCACTCCTCCTGCCCACAGGGGAGAGCACTTCTATAGACCTGATGCATTCCCCTTCCAGTGAAAGCTGTGACTGTGGTGCTCCAGGATACCTCTGCTCCCCTGACCCTGCCAGGCTGGCTACTTGGCCCCAGGGAAGCAGCATATCCAAGATGTGCGCACTCTCTCTCTTCCCTGCCAGTGTCTTCGGCACACTGCCCATGTCTGGAGCCCTGTCAGAAGGTTCTCTATTGTCAATCAAGTGGGATCAGATGCAGTAAGGAATGACAGTATTTTTTCCATCTCCTCACCTGGGACACTGGATTCACACTCCTTGTCCCCAGGAGGCACACCTCCTACCTTCTGCTCGGACATCCAGGGGAAGCAGCAGGGCTGTAGTTGCCCCTTTGTATTTACTCAGATACCCCAACTCAGCTTCTAACTACAGTGTCAATGACCAGGTGGGCACAACTTAAAACTCTTTAGTCATGCCCTTCCTTGCAGACCCCCATTTATAAAGGGTTCCTTTCTTCTTAATTTTCCCTTTACAGGTTCTAAGCCCCTGGACATAATAGGCAACTTTTGTTCCTGACCAACAGACATATGTATGAAACCTGGTGGCCGGCAGGTCATGCACACCAAAAAGCAAATTCCACTTGCCTCCAGGTGTTGTCATTAGTAGGTGAGAGGGATGATGATCATGTAGGTGACATCAGCCATGTTGTTTTCTCTCAGAACACAGAGGGAGGAGCATGAGAAGGCAGAGAAACTGCCTGGCCATTTCTTTTTTCCTCTCCTGAAATCTTAAGAGATAGCCATGGCTTCCTCCAAAAATGGTTGGCATTCTAAGGTGAATTTTGCCCATCCATGTTATAAATTGCAGCTTGCAATCAGTGGGCAGCATAGGAGTTCAGGGGGTTATCAGAACCCAGATGTCTGGAGGTAAACAGATTCAATTTTTGACTAACAACAAGTTAGCCACTTGCTTTGTGGATTATCTGTGACCTATTCAAAATACTGATCCACTTTTTCTCCTCATGCCCCTGGGCCACTTCCCCCACAAGGTGCTAAATGTGCTCGAGAAATATGACTTTTGTGTAAGCCTAGGGGAGAAATAAGATGGAAAGCAAATATAGAGCAAAGAGATTCACAGGCTATGAATCAAATGCAAATGACTTTGTATTATCAGTTCTTCAGGATGACTCAGGCCACCCTTAACTTATATTTAGGAAGTTTCATCAATAATTAATTGTTTTCCTTCAGCACTAGGTTCTATTGTTTTATTTACTTTTTAAATACAATCACTATATTTATAATACAATCTTTCAACGCTCTCTTTTTCCCATCCTCCCCTTTCCTTTCTTCCTTTCTCCTTTCCTCAATATTCCCCTTTCTTCTTCCCATCCTCCTCCCCGCTCCCCCCCAACTGCACCCCACAGGTGTACCATAGATGACCGGGTCACTCGGGTAGCCTGGCTAAACCGCAGCACCATCCTCTACGCTGGGAGTGACAAGTGGTCCATAGACCCTCGTGTGATCATCCTGGTCAACACACCAACCCAGTACAGCATCATGATCCAAAATGTGGACGTGTATGACGAGGGCCCGTACACCTGCTCTGTGCAGACGGACAACCACCCCAAGACATCGCGGGTCCACCTCATCGTGCAAGGTGAGTTACAGCTGGATTTGCAGGTCCGGGTCCCTGTCAATCACAGAGAGGAAGCACAATTTCAGTCTTTGCATCTACTCTTGTATAAAGACACAAAAAGTCCTTTTCCTCTACAGAATCCAGAGATTGAGTTTAAGTCCCAGATTCCTTCTCACCTGCTGCGTTCTTGACTGAGTATTGAATATTTTCAAGGAGTTTCTCAATTTTATTTCTGACACTCCAGTTCTTATCATCAACTTTTTTGACATATGCTAGTAGTAAGTAACTAGTAAGTAACTAAATAGTTACTTACTACTCTGGGGTTGGGGCCAGATATATTTAAAAAATAGACACAATATCCACTTTTCATACATATAAACATAACTATAATAAGACATGATACTGTTCATGTAGAGATCTATCTGTAAGTATCTCTTACTTTTGACCTGGAATCATGTGACTTGGGACTGTTTTTGCATATGTGACAGGCGTGCTTGTCCCAGAAGGGGTTCTGAGCCTGTTTTTTCAGGTCCTCCCTGGCATTGCTGCCACCCCAGTGCCTCTCCCAGCCCCACAGTGGATCTGTGATCAAGAGAGAGATTAGTCAAGATTGTATTTCCAAGTGTATGTGGAAATGAATCTATGTAATTAAAAAGGGGGAATTGAATCCCTGACATTCTCTCCTATTCTCCCATTTAAAAAAAAATCTGAATTGGTATAACCCAGGCATGGTATTTAATACTTTTTATTCAAATTTCACTTTGTAGGAAAAAATGGGGCTGAAGAAATGTTAGAATCTGAGATATCAACTGTTAAATACTAGGAACACATTCAGGTAGCAGTTAGGAGAATTTGAGAACCATTTTAGAATAAGACAGCAATAAAAATGTATGTTGAACTGCTCCCAACTAACTGCACAGCCCCCTCCATCACTGTGTAAAGCAATTTGTCACGTGTTGACTCATAGTAACAATGAAGGGTTAAGCCAGCTCCTGTCCTCCAACAGCACCTCCTTCTGTCCTTCCTCCACCAGGTGAGAGATGTGGGCGGGCCTCTCAGGGTGTCTTGGGACAATGAACTGAACTCTTGGAAGGAGTCACTGTGTCTGATTTAATCTTTAGTAACTGCCTTTTATCAGATTCCATCTGCAGCAGCTTCAACAGATTTGTGAGCTTATGAAATGCGTATGGCATCCTCACTTAGCTAATATGGACTCTCTTGCTCCTGCCTTTCTAAAAAGTATGGTGTTGCTCATTTCATTTGGTGTCATGGGGAGCTGGAGTAAGGGTTTGTGTCTCTTCCTGCTTCACTCGTACAGTTCAGGAGGCAGCTCTTTGCCAGCATAGCATGCAGGTCTCTGATGCTGAGCCATTTCTAGTGGCATGTGCTGGGCCAGAGTGCTGTCTGTCTGTGCAACCCCTGTGCCCAGCATGGGCCCTGGTGCTGCCCTATTGCTCCAAGCCATGCCTCGTTCTGCTCCCAAGCCCTTCTCTCACCCCCTCATGCTCTCAGACACCATAGCAGCCTGCCATATGACAGACGTCTGTACACTCTGCTGTTTCCATTCTCCACACATGTCCCACCCAGGGGTATGATTTGGTCACAATCACTGCTTTGGCGCTGTAAGACAGTCTGCCATCTGGAGGTAGAGACAACTGTCACTACCAATACTCCTCCTCAGAGGGTAGGGAGGTGCTTGGTGAGATCAGTCATCGGAGATGGGCTGCAGTGCCTGTTCAACATGTCTGGGGTGCAGATGACAATGGAGAGTGAGTTCTCTCTCCCCCGCCTGGCACCTGGCCTTGGGGGCAGAAGAGCTAAAGTTCTCAGCATTGGCAGTTGATGCTTCTGTGGTGTTCTCGTGCCCTTGATAGCAAAGTTTTCTTCAAATTTGGGAAATGTGGTACTGGAATAAAAAAAAAAAACTGTCAGGCAGCATACAGATTCAAATAGACAACCTGTCTATTTTCAAGAAACAGACAGGTTGTGTAGGCATGTCACAGTCAATGCAGACCATGAGCACTAGCAGTGTGGAGCTTTGGGGATAGTGTCCTTACAAGGCACGGGCAGCTGTGCCTTGGGCTGGACACAGAAGCCAGCAGTGTCTCCCTGTGGGCTTCAAACCTTGGGTCAGGAAGGGTCTGCAAACAGGCAAGAGGTGGAGCAGCGGTCTTTGATTCCAGGGTTCAGGTCCCTCCCCAGCTCCAATTGCAGGCCAAGCCCCTCTTGGAGCTCTGGGAGTCGTAGGTGGCCTGTGCTGTTGATTAAAAGACTGGGAGGGTGGAGGCGGAGGAGAGGACCTTCTCTTGGAACATTTAGCAGATGGATCTTTACATTCACTGAGAGCTGCAAAGAAGGAGCTCAGAGCACTGCCTTCTCCTCTGTCTTGGTTTACAATGGGGTGGCTTGCTCCTTCTTTTGAGACCAGATGGATTTTCCAGTGGGTGGAAGCAGAGACTCCACTGCTCAATTAGAATGACGTCCAAGAGTCCTTCTTCCCAGCAGCTATCGGCTTTTGTCCAGTGTACAGATTAATTTTTCAGACTTAGTGTTAGTTCAGGTTAGATAAAGATAATGAAAGTTTCCTAATCCTCTTAAAGAAGATTTATCTGACTGAGTAGAAAGCTTCTGGAATACAATATGGCATGAATAAAACTGAGGCCTAATCTTGCCTTTAATTTCAAACTGCTGATGGATATTGATTTTGCAATGAGAAAAACTGAAAAATTTCCGAGCTGCAACTTGTCTGTTTAGGATAAAAAAAAAAAGGTGTTTATTTATCATCAGTCCATTTGAGAATGTTAGAATCTCATCAGTGTTGGCAACCAAGTGTCATTAGAGAAGGGGGACAAATCCCATGGGTCCCTGGCTTCATCGTTCCTTCTACAATGTGAGGAATTGAAAGATGTTCTCACCTCAGAGCCTGTCCTTACTATTTTACATGGTGGCCTTTGCCACGTAGCTGATGGAATTAATTCCTAAGTCCTTCCTTCTGAGAGAAGCTGCATTCATTAAAATATTATCACTGATACGCAAACTACATCTTGGCCACTGAGGGGATAATTTCAAGGCATCATGTGAGCATGTGTGATAGTGTGAGTGAGGCTGTACACCTGGGTATCCAGGGAATTCCAAGCCAGGGGAAAATATTGCTGCAGAGTCAGATTAGTCAGGTGGGAAAATCCATCGGGCAGCCCTCTATGGGATGGGCAAAGTGGGGAGAAGCTGGAGACATAAGGAATAAGTTACTCCCGTCACCCAATAGTTGTGCTGAGAGTGTGCTGTGGGTCTACCTGTAGGAACCAAGAAGGTTCGTCCAAGAGCTCTGAGAGAATTAATGTTAATGCCTTGAAAGAAGAAAAATTAACAGGTTCTACCACCTACTTTTTCAATAGGGAAATGTTGATGGCCTTGCTCATAACTGTGGAGTTAGGATCTTGCACTGCTAGGAAAGGCAAGCATTAGGCTTGCTAAGCTTAGGGATAAAGAGGACACAACATCACACCAGTATTACAGAACTAAGGAACAGGTGCAATACAAGACCAGAAGGGGCATGTTTGAGACCCAGTTTGAATTTACTAGCATGACAATGAGTTTTCCATGATGGACTATTCCTAGAGAACATCAGGAAGCAAAACTTATATTTATCCCTAGTGCATAGCACACTGTCTGAGGCACTCAGTATATGTTCATAAAATGCCCAGAAGAACAGACTGATACAGCAAATGAAATGGCATACGAAGACAGTGATCATAGAGCTCTTGCAAGCACAGGGGAGTGAGGACTGTGCCAGACACTGTCCAGATGACTTGGAGTGGACAGTAAGTGGGAATAGTTAGTTCCCTGGAGGGGTGAGGGTCTTCCCTGTGACAAGCTAAGAGACATGTTATAGCAGAGATAACACAAATCCTGTGCACATATTTAGGACTTCACAGCACTGGTCGCAATCTGTCTCATTTGACCCTCGCAAGAATCCCTGGGAGGCTATAGGGCAATGACTGTTATCTCCATTTGCAAATTAGGTTACTGCAGCTCATGGAGATTAAGAGACCAGTCGGTGTCTCCTGTGAGTAAGCAGCAGAACTGGGTCTTGAACCATGGCCATGTGACTGACTCCAAGGTCAGTGTTCCTCCTGCATACTCCACCACCCCCACTGCCCAGAAGGTCTCGGTGAGAGAAGTTACTTCTCTCATCCAGATACATGGGAGTTTTCCACTTATCTTTTTTTTCTTTTCTGCTACTGAGATTGCACTGTACAAGAAGAAATTGAGGACAAAGCTCAAGGTAGAAAATTAGCTGTGGGGGTGGGATGCTAAACCACAAGGAATAGTGCAGAGAGGATGAGAGAGAAAGCAGCAAAGAAGAGAATTAAATTACCAGTAGTTCATCCACTCAGGGACACACATTCTAAACGTTACCTCTTTACCCTATATGTAAGTGCTAAAAACATGGCCCATTTGAGAATCCAGTATCTGATTGTTATTCTAATTGTCATGAGTGCTTAGCATTCTGAAACTAGGGAATATCCCTGTGTTGCCTCAAGTTGTCAGTCACGGTCAGTAGGCAGGAAAAGCTGGTGGATCTTTGCTACCTGGGTCTTGTTATTCATGATCTGCTCTCTTGACTTAGTTCACTGATCTGTTTACTACCTGGTATTTTCTTTCATGGAATGAACTCCTCTTGCCAAACCCAATTTTAGGTAAGAAGCTAGAAATGATGAATTACATTAATTTGTCACATCTGAGACTCTGTAGCAAGCTGATTCAATTTCTGTGTCACAAAAGACTTTGGGTTAGTGAGCCTGGAGTCGGGTCAGGCGAGACTGGTTTGGGACCCGAATTTTCGTTTAGTAGGTAGAGAAGTCAGCTTTGCCGCCTAGCCTGGTCCTGAATTTTGCTGAGTGCCAGTCAGTCTCTTCCCTTGACCCACATTGTAAAGGGTAAACCTCCTCTCAGATCATTCTCACACCAACCCTGCAAACTCTACATCATATTCACTTTTCATAAACAAGGAAAATGAGGCTTAGAAGGTTAAAAACTTGCCCAACACTTCTAAACATTTTAAATTCTCTTCACCAGACTTGTCTCCAGAAGAAAAACATCCAAATGAAAGCAGTAAAAGCATTTGCCATGCATTATCTCTCCTGATATTTCTCCACAAAGCCCTGAGAAGCAGGACAGAGAGTTACCTAATTCCAAGAAAACAACTTGCGATTAAAAGATTTGAAGAAATCAGTCCAAGTTACAGTAGCTAGTAAGTGCCAAAGCACCTTTGGACAGCAGGTGTTTTCATTCTAGACCCAGGATTTTGTCCACATACCTGACAGCAGTCTGGTACTAACTGAAGCCAAGTAAAAAACCAGGTAACTGTCACTATTTCTGAGAAGAACATGACCCCTCTGAGACACTACCGAGAAGGGTGAAGACTAAGCCGACAGTCACTGGGGTGGCACGGGCTGGCTAGGGCCGGCCCAGAGATGCTGGGAGCAGGGCCCCACTGGAGGTCCCTGGCCACCCAGGCAGGTCACGGTTTTGCCAATTTTCGACTCTTCCTTTAGAGCTAACCTCTTTTTTCTGCTCTTTTCCTTTTTCTCCCAAATCTTACACTCATTTAAATGAACATGTATAATTGTGGGCTTAAAGAATAGCAGGCAGTCAACTGGAAATAAATTTAATTCCTACGGCCTCTATTTTAAATTATAATCACACCTGCTCTTCACAGAGACAGGGTGGAGAAGTGGAAATGACCTAGATGGGGCATCCAAAGGCTGTTCCCCAGCCTGAGCTCTGCCCTGACCCAGGCCTGTGTCTTTACAATATCTCCTTTCTAGCTTTTTATCCTGGGGTGAAGAATAAAGTTCAGTGCAATTGATTTCCTTGTGAAACACATGTGCATATCTTATTCTTTTTTTTTTTAAGATTTTATTTATTTTATCTTTAGAGGGGAAGGGAAGGAGAGAGGAAGAGAAATATCAATGTGTGGTTGCCTCCCGTGGGTCCCCTGGTGGGAACTGGCCTGCAACCCAGGCATGTGCCCTGACTGGGAATCGAACTGTGATCCTTTGGTTCTCAGGCCCATGCTCAATCCACTGAGCTATACGATCCAGGGCTGCATATCTTATTCTTATATTTATTATCGTTAATTATTATTGTAATGATTGTTAGTAATTATTTTGCATTTGGAAATAAGGTTCTGAAAAGGGGTCTATAAGCTGTCCATTCTATATATATGGACAAAGAAGGCACACGGGCCAAAGGATCAACAGGAAAGAATAAGTATAAGAACCTCTCTGAGCATCCTTTCCTTGGCTTTGAAATGGAAGGGTTGGACTAAAGGAAGTAAGTCCTTTCCGGTTATTACATTTCATGATTCGTCAATTTTGTATATCCAGACATCTCTGTACTCCATGTCTTTTCCAACTTCACCCACTGAAGGGAAATTGAAGGTTTGCTCTTGTTCTTTCTTATTCATATATTCTTCAGAGCCCTTTGGATCTGAGCTTCTTGCTAAATCCCCTGTTAGTGGTGACTCTGAGCATTGCTCACTCACGCTGTCAGCAGCTCCATTTTGGTTGGAGAGGGTGAGAAAGAAAGACGCACTCTCTTTCCCTGTTTCGCCCTGACATGCGTAACCTCCATAGTCCACAACCATGGCAACTGCAAATTAGAACAGATCAGGAATGCAGTCATTTTCTTCAGGATGCCCTCTGCACCCAACAAAGGAAGGGGTCTCAAGTCATTCTCCACAAGAAGGGCCTCCCACTCAGCCTCCCTCCACAACCAGGTTCTCCTGTGTCAGGGCTGGGGTGAAGGCACGCTCACATTCCCCTGGCAGTGGTCCTATCCTTTCTCAGCTATTACCTGAATTTGACACATTGTATAGCCTGAATTCATGTTCACTTCCACCCAATCTCCTAGGTTACCACACCTTTCTTTCTTTCTTTTTTCTTTTTTGAAAGATTTTATTTATTTGTGAGAGAGGGGAAGGGAGGGAGAAAAAGAGGGAGAGAAACACTGATTGGTTGCCTGTTGTACACACCCTGACCAGGGACCAACCCTGAACCCCAGACGTGTGCTCTGACCAAGAACCAAACTGGCAACCTTTTCTTTTGCACAACAATGCCCAACCAGCTGAGCCATACCAGCTAGGGCTACCACACTGCCTTTGCATCATGCGTAGTTGGTGACAACGCAGTCCAAACCACATTTTGTAAAATACACATGTGCACACACACACACAACTATTTATAACATTTCTCCTTCTATCAGTTCTGTGCTCCCATTGTTGTGAGGAGAAATATGGGGCTCGGCTCTGCTCTGCTTGGAAACTAAGATCATAACACACACACACTCACATGCAGCCACACATGTGTGCACACAGTTTTCACAGGTTTCATGGCTGTTGTTTTTGTGGTCTATGAGATTTCATCCCATGTCCATTAAATATGTAGGTTCAATTCTTCCTGTAATACTTCTAATCTTTTAATATAGAAACTGGAAGCGTTGCGATTTTCCAAGGTAAGTGAGACCAAAGCATAATGTGACATTAGATGAACACGTTGTCAGGGCTGCACAGGGTTTGGCCCTGACTGCGAGTATCACCCAAGGCTCCTGGCTTTGAGTTTGTAAGCTTGTTTTGAAGCAAAGGTCCAGGTACTTTTCCACATGATCCAAGATGGTGCTGCCTGTGCCAGCGTCCGGTTTGGTGACACACACAGTAGCCAGAAAGAGAAAGGGCAGGGCCTATAGCTGTCATCCGTCTTATTTGCAACAGACTTAAATAAATGCAACTTTCATAAAGTCTGTTCTCAGAATCATCACTGATGTGGAGATGAAGGAGAAAATGGAATGTCTGTAATGTTCTACTCAGTATGTTTGGTTTTTGCAATAATTTTATTTATTTATTTATTTATTTATTTTTAGGGAGGAGGGAAGGGAGGGAGAAAGGGAGGGAGACACAGAGGGAGAGAAACATCAACATGAGAGAGAAACATCCATTGGTTGCCTCTCACACACCCCCGGCTGGAGACCAGGCCTGCAACCCAGGCATGCGCCCTGAATGGGCATTGAAACATTGAATTTTTGCTTTGCAGGACAATACCCAACCCACTGAGTCACACTGGTCAGGGTTGTTTCTACTTAATGTGTATGATAATCTCAGCTTATTTTCTAAGAGTCTAGTCTGTCAGTAGCTTAAAAAAAAAAAAGCAAAAAGCAGGGGAAGCAATCTTTAGAAGAAGATAAATTAGTAAATGCTCACAAATTTTCCTGACAGATGAAAGTTCATCATGACCCTCATTTAGTCAGGATCCCACGTAAGATTTCAAGCTTTCCAACCCACAAGAGCAGTTAGTCACCGCTCGGTATCAGAGTAACCTGTGAGTCTGGAGTGGAGATGCTTCCCTACATGTAGAGTGTGTACACATATTCGGAGCACTGGACTTGCATCCTCAAACCTCATTGTGAGCCTCTAATCAACAAGTCTTACCTCAAACACAGAGTCTTGGCAACGATGACTGTCTTTGGTACTTATTTCTGTTTTGGCTTCTCATAAAGTTATCAAAAAGCCTTTGGGTCTTCTCTTACTGAAAATTCTCTTTTATAGGTAGAGAAATTGGAGACCAATAGAAGTGAAGTAAAATAATTGCAAGAAAACCAGTCCAGAATTTTTTTTTTAAATCCTCACCCAAAGACATTTTTTTTTTCATTGCAGAGAGAGAGAGAGAGAGAGAGAGAGAGAGAGAGAGAGAGAGAGAGAGAGAGAAACATCCATGTGAGAGAGAAACATCGATCAGTTGCCTTCTTGTACATTCCCCAGCTGGGGGATGACCCTGTAACCTGGGTATGTGCCCTGACTGGGAATCAAACCACCCACCTTTTAGTTTGCAGCACTATCAACTGTGCCACACCAGCCAGGGCAAGAATATGTTTTTTTAATATTTCAGAACCATGGCTATCATGCACTAAGTACTTAATATGGCAGTTCCTTTATAGTAACAATACAATAATGGGGTTATGTTCCCATTAACCCCAGAAGGTGGGACACATTTTCCTCATTGTTCAATGAGGAAATTAAGGCTCGGATAGGCTAAAGAAATTGTCTTAGGTCACCAGCTGGTAAGTAGAGAGATTTGATTTGAGTTCTGCTCAGTCTACAGTTTAAGCCTGCCCTTAACCTCTTCTTGAGACTTCCTCTTGATTCCATCCCTTTTAAAAAGCAGACTAGACTAATACACCAGTTCATTTACACTACACGTGCTTCCCTTGCCATGTTATCTCTCAAAATGATTTCAGTCTAATATCTCTGCAGTCTGAATCTGTCCTCCATAAGCCTGTTTTTCTTCCTTTACTTTGTTTATCTTAGAAATTATTACTTCTTTCTTGGAGTTAATGTCAGGTATGTATCATTGGATCCTAAATCCTAACTGCCTCCTTAATTCTAGGCAGTTATTTCTAATATTTTCTTGAATTCTTCCACTTGGGTGTCCCATAGTCATCTTCACATGCCCCACACTAAACTTATCTTTTCGTTCCAAAACCTGCCCTTCCTCCTTTAAATCACATTCCTATTTATGGATGTACTATCCATGTATAAAACTATGGCTTAAGCTTTGATGCTTCTTTCTCTTCACCTTCTCCATCCAAGCAGGTGTCATGTCCAATAAGTCCATTCTCTTCCTTTCTATTCCCACAACCACTACCAACAGAATGCAGAGTCTTACTCTCCAGTGACTTTTCATAGTCTCATTCTAATTGCTACCCAAGCCCCAGTCTCTGCCTCCCTCAGACCCATTTAACACTGATGACTGAATATTCCTGATGCATGCATCTGATCTGTCACTTCCCCTGCTCATAATTTCAATGACTCCCTATTGATGATAAAATAAATTCAGCATGCCTTAGATCATGTTTCCAGGTTCTAAAGAAGTCAGAGCCCAACCTACTTTTCCACTCTAACTTTCTACTATTCCACTTTTACATCGCACACATGATTTAGCCAAACATGCCCTGCAAGGCCCCCATCCCAGAGTCCTGCCTTCTTTTCCACTTCCCATCTGACCCATCCATTGTGAACACTTTTCCCTGGATATCCAAATTCCACAGACCCTTCAGAGCAGAGCTCCTCCCCAAACAGCTCTGACCCATTGCCCTTTCTGTGTTGATAAAGTGCACCGTGTCTTCCCTGTCCCACATCGTGGCCTTTAGCCACCAGTGATGATTGAGAACTTGGGCTATGTCTAGCCTGACTGAAGAACTGAATTTTAGTATTATTTAATTCTAACTAATTTAATTAAAAATAGCCACACATGCTGGTGGCTGTCATATTGGACAGCACAGTTTTAGAATTGCTAAATCCCCAATGCTAAAGTCTTTCTTTGGTATTACAATGTACCATTACCTGCACTTCTTTATAATACATATAACTTTTCATTTCATATTTCAGCTATTGGTGGATCCAACTCTATTTCTTCACTAGGTTATACTTGTTTTGGAAGCAAGAACCAGAGTTGGCACCATCATTTTTTATACAGGCAGAGTTTATGGATTGCAATTTGAATTAGTGTGACCATAGGGGTAGCTATTTAATAAACTTATATTAAACATTACAAATCAATAAAAATAATGGCAACATGTCCTAAATTGGCTGTTATGAGAGACCACACCACAAGGGCAGCACCCACTTTGTATTTATGACGTTTGTCACCAAAATGGTGAGGATAGATGGCTGTACACTGTAGGCACAAAAACATTTCTATTGAATAAGGAAGTTCTTAGAAAATCTTAATTTTTTTTCATAATTATAAAGATGTGACACAGCTACTTTCCTTTAATGGTGCCAGAAATCGCCCCCAAAGGAGGTGTCCCAGAGGGCAGCCATGGCAGGCAGCCCTGGAAGTTCACCACCCAGCCTCCTGCAGTTGGTCAACAGAATGGGACGGATGAGTGTTCTGATTGGCTAACAAGAAGACACTAATGACCAGTGGGCAACTGTGTTCAGGTCAATTAATTTATATTTGTATTTTGCAAACTAAAAGTTGCCCTGTTAGATTATTGATTCTTTGTCCCAGGATTCAATTTGTTTTTAATTGCACCATTTCTGAGCCAAGCCCTCCCTCCTGGCAAGCTGGCTATAAATCTGCCACCATCTCAACAATCAACAATAAATGTGTCTCTTCATGTCATTATTAATATGTCTCTTGGATTGGTTCATTACCACAGTTAACAGTTTATAAGGGCCGGATGGCACACTGCCAGGAGGACTCCTTTTCCCGAGGGCTATTTTGTCAGGAGAGAATTGATGTCCTCAAGCCGGCACGTGTCTGAGGAAAGGGGCCTGGGATTTAATTTCATATATCTGGAATACGAGCTACCTAATCCTCTTTTTATCATAAACAGCTTTAGAGGAAGATATTGTTGGAATGGAGATTTTGCCCTCTCTTTCAATTCTTCTTTCTTCGCACTTATTTTCTCTTCTTAATTCCTTCTTAATTTCTATTCCAATGGATCCCTCTTCCATCAAAAACAACATAACAGCTACCTGGATAATCTAAAATCCCCAAATAAGTGAGCTATATGCATCCACAGGGAGTTAGAGTTTTATTGTTGGATTATCGTGAGTTGAAAGCAGAGGGGTGTTCTCTCTGCCTGGTGTGTGAATATTAACAGAACTGCAGTAATACTGCGCTCAGAATGCCACCTTCCCTGAGGTCAGTACTAAAACAGGATAAGTTCTTAGAAAAGATATAATCATTGATTATAGTATTGTTATTGGTTCTTCTGGTGTTTTTTTTTTTTTAATTTTTCACAGGAAAAGCACAAATTTTAAGTGAATTTGTAGATTGAAAATGAGATTGTCTGTGCCCCAGAAATGCCAAAGGGGGCATCCACATGGACTAAGTGTGTTTCTAACCCCGGGCAGTGGCCTGGGTCTGATGGCAGCCCAAATGTGTGCCATTTGCAAGGCACGAGTTGCTCCAGCGCAAGACATTTGGTTTCCCTCAGACACAGAGTTACGTCCATTTTTGTTCAGGATATAGATCCTACACTTAATTTATTAATAACAGAAGCCACTTACACACATGGCTTCTCTCCTTGGTCAAACTCTTCAAAGCTGGTCAAACTGAGCTTTTTGAACGAGAGGGTGTGGGGCTGTGCATGACAGCTGCCATTTCTTTTAATAGGAGTTGAAGTAGCCCAGGGAGGTGGTGGGCATGGGAGTGGACACGGGAGGGCCAGCGCGATTTAGAAAAATAAAAATGTGGTTAGGGAGAGAGATGAAAGAGCAGAAAGAGGGCCACAGAGATGAAGGGAGAATTAGAATGAAGACAGAAGATGAGCATGAGAACAAAGGAAGCAGGAAAAGGTGGGGAGCGGTCAAGAGGAAGAGGAGACTGCAGGAACCTAACCAAGGGCTCAATGGACTGAGGACACCTTCCCGATGGACTCAGGGAGACCACAGGCTGAGCTCAGAATCCCTGGGTGGGCGGCCATGCGGGCTTCTCCAGAGCAACCCACATTGCACCGTGGTGCCCAGGACACCCTACAGTTCTCCAAAAATGGCCCCCTCTACATTTGCTTTCCCGCTGCTTTGCTGTAGCTCCTTCAGCATGTCCTCCACAAGAGGCAGGAAAAGACTGTCTGATGCCATCATGTAAGTAGGACAGGAGGCTTGAGCACAGCCCCTGGAGCCTCCAAGCATCTCCCCACTCTCCCCACACCAGCAACAAGAACTAATCTCATCTCTGGCAATGGACAGCTGAGCTTGTTTTCCAAGTGCTGGAATATCAAGGTTAATCCTATAGAAAAGGCAGTATTAATGATCATCAAACACACACAAAAAAGGAACCCATTTATGGGCCTGCTTCTAGGTAAGAAGCAGGCAAAATTTAACTCCTGCTTGGGCTGCTTGCTCTGTGACCTCAAATGAGTTAGTTAACCCAGCTAAGGGTTAGTGTCTTCATCTGTAACTCGTGGGTGATAAAGCTGGCTGCACCTCCTTAGCAAGACTGTTGCACATTAATCGGACAGCACATTATTCTTTACTAGGTCCTGTACGAGGAGAGATATTACAATTATTTGTTTTGGGCTGCTAGCTTCATTTCTAAAAATACTTCTGAGGCTGCACGACAAGTACTATGCGAGGGTGATTCAGTAGTACTCCAGCCCCCCCTCTGCAGGGAGAGAGTGTTTCAAGACCCTTAGTGGATGCCTGAAACTGCGGGTAGCACTGAAGCCTGAATGTGTCTTCTTTTTCCTGTTTGTTTATACCTTTTCACTTAAAGGAAGTATTTTACGGCTTTCTTTTGGCATCTCCGAATTGCCAGCATCACCACTACTGCACCATGGGGCCATGATTAAGTAAACGAGGTGGCTTGAATCCAAGAGCAGCCATACCAGGACAGTCTATCTGATACCCCAGAGGGTAACTAAGTGACTAACAGGCAGGGAGTATGTACAGCCTGGATATTCTGGATATTCAAAGGTTGTTTATGTCCCAGATGGGATGGAGCAGGACAGCACAAGATTTCATCATGCTACTCAGAATTGTGTGCAATTTAGGCCTTATGAATTGTTTAATTCTGGAATTTTCTGTTTAGTATTTTCAGGCCATGCTGTCCTCATGTAGCTGAAACCTCAAAAAAGTGAAACCACAGGTAAGGGGGGACAGCTGTAGTTAGAACTATCCACCTGCTCATTCAAACATTGTTCTACTGTGTGCAGCCATGGAGCCCCTGGCTCACCTGTCCCATTGACTAAAGTGGACTTTGTGGACAGTGACGGAAGAATCATGCCATCTTCTGAACACATAATAGTATGTGTGTGATGTTCCCTATCCTTGAGTTGTATGTCATTCTTGTTGTATTTTTAAAAATTCTCCTGCCCTGGCTCAGGTGGCTCAGTGGATTGAGTGTTAGCCTGGGAACCAAAGGGTCACTGGTTCGATTCTCGGTCAGGGTACATGCTTGGGTTGTGGGCCAGTCTCCCCTTGGGTGCACATGAGAGGCAGTCATACACTGATGTTTCTCTCCTTCTCTTTCTCCCTCCCTTCCCCTCTCTCTAAAAGTAAATAAACACAATCTTTAAAAACATTTATTTTCCAATTATTTTGATATTGTTTAAATAACTTCATAGTCTCATATCCAAGAAGTACCTCTGAAAAATATACATATATTTTTATATATATATACACACACATATATATAAATAAATTATTCTTATTGAAGAAAATAAAGAGATGAAGTAGATAACTTTAAGGCAATAGAGGAATAGTCACTGAATCATCCTCAAAGCTTTGGTTGAAGGTTTTGTTTTTCTTGAGAGTCTTCTGTCCTTGCATAAATGTGACTTCTGCAAAGAGACACAAAACTTAGAGACCTACCTAAGACCGCACCTTCAAGAGGACACCACTACATTACCTAATGTTATAGCTTAATTTGTAATCAGTTCTCTCTATTGTTATAGCATCCAAAATAAGATAAAATAAAATAAAAGTCTCTGCTCCAGTTTCAAAAGAGAAAATGTCTGTGGCTGCAGTGTTCAATCCCCCAGTGCCCATTTCAAACACCCGCCCATGTGAGTGTTAAGTGACAAGCCCTGAGCCCTGGCCATGGTTAATTCAAAGCACCAACAACTAATAACAGAATCTGAGAACGCAAAATAGCCACTTGAGGAATAAAGCTTCCCAGTCCTTGGTTCCGCAGCAGCAGGGTGGAAAGTGAGGGGACAGAAAAATCAAAGTTCCTTTAAAAAAAAAATTATCACACATAGAGGCAAAACGTCTCCACAGCAGGAAAGAAAGTGGAAAACACACCAAATCAATCACCTTAAAATAAGGCTTAAAATCTACTGCCTAAGATGTAGCTGGGGAGGGAAGAGTGGGCCCAGCAGCTTGAAAATCTTTTATTAAACTGCATCCTGACTGCGGTGGCACATACAGGAAAATGCAATTAAGGTCAGACCATCAGGAAGATGCCCAAAAATTGCTCTGAGAAAACCCGGGGGGTGGGGGGGACAATCAGCAGGCAACTTGCAAAGGAAACTCACTTTGAGTAAGTGCCAGGCAGGGGGTGAAAGCACCTCAGATGAGGGGGCAAGTTGAAGTGAGACCTCGTGGCTTCGCACTGGCCCCTCAAGATGAAGGCATGGAGCTGTGCGCAGGAGGCAGGAAGAGGAGAGAATGCAGCACCCTGCAGGTGTGGACAGGGCCTCCCCTTACTCAGAAGCTTTGTATTCTATCTTGCTTTCAACTGCAGTTCCTTCAGCCCCTATTTTGTGTCTTGTCTCGTGTGCCCCTAAGGAATGAACATGATCATGAGGTGATGTCATTTCAAATACAAAGTCACGTGTCACTGTAGAGTTTCAGTGGCCCTTCCAGCCCCTCAGGCTCAGTCCAGGTCCAGGTTGTACCTGATCACCAGGAGCTGGAGCTGCAGAGCCCTGCGGAGCGCACACTGGCAGCTCTGTGGGAGGGAAGAGGCTGCTCTGAATTCACCCAGTAGCAATAAAGAGCTTGACTTGTCATTAGAAGCTCCAGAGACAAGGTACATGTCTGGGGCAGTTCAGAGCTTTCGCTAAGTGGTGCAGTGTGCCTGGCTGGCCACAGAAGCCGCAGGAGGGTGTGACCACCTCCCTCTCCCTCCTTCTCAGTGTGTCCCCTGGGGCCCCAGTGTGTCCTCCTATTCACAGGCTTTCCCCTTATCAATACTGGAGGTGTTACCTAAGCTCAGGCTTTCTGAGTGGCCCACCCCCAGGTCTAGCTCTGTCACATGGCAATGTCACCAGTGAGTGACACATCTGATACTCTACCATGAAGATGGGAACAAAGTTTTCACCTCACTAAAAGACCAACGTGTTTACCTCCCATGGATGGCACAAGACCTAATATAGAATGGATGCTCAAAAATGCTTATTGAATGTGTCTGGCATGTAATGAACAATCAATAACTATTTAATGATAAGGTAGATGGAAATATTTGCTTCAGGGGAATGGAAACAAATTGATTCTGGCATGTGTCCATGCAGAAGTAAATTGTGAATTACATGTTATGCAGGTATGTTATCATGTGAGTCTGGTGGTAACTACCAGTCCTTCCTTCCTCAATAAGCTATAAATGGATTCTTAAGTCAAGAGTGGTTACGACACTGTTCATCTCTGCTCCAGCCTGGCCTGTCTCTAATCTTGTGCTGATTCTGGGTCTCCTAAATCTTTCTTCTGTTGTCTGTAGCCCAAGCTCCCCACTGACACGTCCCAGTCCTCACCACTCTGCTCCTTTTCTGTTGGCAGAGATGGCGTGCTGGTTGCTGTGGGTTTTCAGTGTGTCCCCCATGCTCAGACCCCAGGACAGTTGGGAGGTCACCTGTTATGCATACCCTTTGCTACCGCAGCCCTCTGTGGGATTCCGGCAGGGCGACTCTGCAGGTGCGAGCAGATTGGTGTGAGGTTTCTAGCAGAAACATCATCAGCTACAAAGTGCCCGTGGTGACTGCAGCAAGAGGGGTTTATAGACTTCTCTGACATTAGGAAGGGGAAACTGATTTTTAGGTATAATACAATTTGGAACATTCGCCCATTTTCCTCAGCAACTATTACGTTGCAGTGATTTTCTGTCTCTGACCAAGTAAATGTTCCCCAGGCTGCCGCTACCTGGAATAAAGCAATCCCTGCGCTAGCCGAGCAGGGTTGGTGGTTCAGTCATTTATTGCCTGCGTACAGGAGGGCTGTGCTTACACTGCCTTCCCCTTTACTGCTTTCTGAAGTTGTCCCTTGTTCCCTTTCCTCTTCCATTGATTTCTTCATTTCCTGCCTGATCCTTAATCCTTTCTCTCTAAACAGGCAGGGCTCCTGGACCCTTTGCAGCAGGGAAAGCCTCTTTGGAAGGGGCTGAGGGCCAGGCCAACTTTGGCAGGACATTTGCATACATTTTACATTTAGTTGGTCTGTAAACATGATGATCCATTCTCTCTTAGCAATGAAAGGTTTCCGCTGGAATTCAGGACCTTTAGGTTCCAATAGAATACAAGTAAGTAAGAGGGGCTAATATTCATGAAATAGTCATTGCTATTTCATGGAACAGTGCAGGGTGGGCTTTACGGTAATGAGTGATGGACCTGGGCATCAGGAGACCTCCAAGTATGGAAGTCATCTGGCTGGGCTCCTGCCTCACCTGTGGCCACATCTGCCAGGATGTCACCTTGCCCTTAGTTAGGGACAGAACTAGAAGGCTGCTTCTCTGTTTTGATAGCATGCCCTCTACAAGCTGCCTGAGGGGTCTCTCAGGAAGCCTGTTTTCTCAACGCATCTGCTTCTCTCTGTGAGTAAATTCAGCACATCTGTGCTGAAATAGGTTCTCAGGCCACCACCCTGTCTTTTTTTTTTTTTTTTTTTTTTTTTTTTTCATTTGCTGATTGCTTTTAGGGTCTGTGATTCATTTTATTTCTTCAGAGGCAAGTTGCATTCTTCGGTGGGGCCATGTTGCAGGCATCCTTTAAAAAGCAAGGGCTTAGTGCTCCGTTGGTAGAAAATAATCACTTGGTTGTAAGAACAGAGTGTGGTGAGTCAAAAGATCTAGAGAATTACTCCAGCATCCATTCTTTGTGCTATTTTAGGAACTGGGATTAACTTCCCAGGATCTGTTTCTTGCTATGTAAAACAAAGGAGCAGAGGTATATGATCTCTGAAGTTCATTCCTGCTCTCAAATTCTAGGTTTTTATGCTGGGATTATGCATTTTGTAATACATTTTTTTTATTCCTTCACAGATGGATTCACTATATTGTAGTATATCCATTGTTTCATTGGTTCACTCACCAAATAGTTAATATGTACTATGTGGTAGCATATTCAATGAGAATTTGTTGAGCATCATCTTTGTACTAGGCACTTTGCTACCTACTGAAGATGAAATAACATAAATCTTCTATCTGCCTTTTGTAGGATTTTTTCCATACTCTTTCTTATCCACAGTTTTCCTTGGTGGACAAGAGGCTGATTCTGTCACCCTGAACACCTAACTTGTGCAATGTGAATGATAGTGTTAAATAATAATTGGTAGAATTAAATGGAACCCCAGTATGTTTCTACAGGTTGCTCTTATTTTCACATATGTGATGGGATGTTAGGACATTGACAAGAATGAGAATAGTCACAATTAAATTATTCTTTACTATTAATTACAATTGTCTTTACTATTAATTAAAATTTACTTTGGGAAATGTTATAACAGGTAACTGGCTAACCTACCATTTTAGTCTCACCCTAAACATTCTATGATTCTCTGCGTAGGTCTATGTGCCCTGGATAGCAAACAATCTCTTCTTGAATAATCAATAAACCTATCGTTTAGTAAATGTCAGTTATATTCATGCTATGTTAGCAACTATGGGGAGGAATGGAGAAAAGGCTGAGGAAGGTTTCATTCTTAACGGGAGACCAGATACACTCATAAATGGTCAATAATAGTGAGCCTTCTTTCTGCCATACCAAATCCCGTTCACCACTCTCCAGAAACACATCTTTAATCTGTTCACTTCTTTCCATCTCCTCTACCCAACACTGTAGATCAAGATACCGTTGTCAACCACGTACATCACTACAAAATTGCATTGTTTATCCATATCTCTTTTAAATTTTCTTGAAAGTAGTAAAATATACATAACATAACAATGACTGTTTTAACCATTTTAAAGTATATATTTAGTGGTGTTAAGTGCATCACCACATTGTGCCACCATCACCACTGTCGATCTCTAGAACATCTCATGACCCCAATCTCGGTACTAGTGAAACAGGGACTCCCTTTCCCTTCCTTCCCCCACTCCAGCCCCTGGACCCACCCCACTTCTCCTCTCGGGACCTTCAATTATCCCTATTGCCAGATTGTCTCCTAAAAGAATCTGGTCATCACACACAGATACAGAGTTTAGTCTCTTCCGTGGCTCCCATTGCTTCTAGCAAAATTATAAAACTCTCTAATGGCCTGCACTCCCTGGGGGCTCGGATCCACAGCTGCCTCTCTGGGCTGAGAGGAAAGAACTCTCCACTTCAGATCCTGTGCTCTGGGCAGCATGGATTCCTTCCTGCCTCAGGGCCTTTGCCTTGGCTGCTTTCTCTCCCATGTTCTTCACTCCCGTTCACCTAGCCACCTCCTGGAACCCTTCTGATACTATGCCAGCTGCCACTTCCTCAGCGATCTTCTCTCAACCTCCTGACTAGGCCACACCTGCCTATTACGGAATTTCATAGCACTTCCCATCTCTTTTAAAAGCACTGCTTGCATTGTTATTACATATATATGTGTATGTGTATATATATATATTTATACATATTTTTAATTTTATAATAAATATATCTCTTCCACTGGACCTTAAGATACATAAGGGTGGAGAGTGTACCATTTATGTTCACTGTTTCATTCCTAGTAACCAATGCAGTGCCCAGCATGTAATAGGCCCTTGATGGATAGTTCATGGGTGAGCAGATAAATGCCATCAGCACCAGCAAGGGTGGAAATCAGAGTTACACTGAAGAAGGTTTGAAAGATGGGGCCATGAGGACATTGACCAAATTGGCCTAAGACAAAGGGATTATCCTGTCTCATTGAATGAGACAGGATAATCAGTTTACTGTTTTATCATTTCTACATTTGCCATTAAATCTCTTTAGCATGTCAGGGGTTTTTTTTTTTACATTTTAGTGATAATAATATAATGATCAGGATAATATTGGAAAAACAAGATTAAAAAAATTCTAGAGTATGACTTTCTTTGAAGGGGAAGGGAAGAAAAATAATACCATTGAATGATAAGAACTGGACGAGTAATTTCATATGATACTGTATTTGATATTAAAGTTTCCTTAATAGAGTATCTCTGACATTTCTACTACAACCTTGAGAACTGTAAAAAGAAATGAAACTGAATCTCAGAGCTGCAGAGTGATGCACCGAAATCACAACTAGGGAAGCCTAGCCTGGAACGTAGTCATTCAGTCTCTCTGGCAAGTTTTCTGTCTAGTTAACACCCTTATTCTTCCATTTTTTTTAAACGGATGAATTGATAATATCCATGAAGCCCATTTCATTTCTTAAGAAATGTTTTAACCAAGTGACCTTAGTTCTGGACCCGTAGAAAACAGATCCTGAGGCAGAGAATAAATACTGATGTTTTATTTTGGAGGTGAAATCCCAGGGCAGAGTGATTGAAGGCAAAGGAAAGTGAGGAAGAGAAGGGTGGGAAGCAATACTAGGAGATGACTTATCGATGCTGGGTTCCAGTCAGTGATGAGCAGTGAAGAGTCATAGCTGGCAGCTTGGCAGGTGATTCCACCCAGCCATACAGGAGGGCTACAGACCAGCTTCAGAGAGACAGTCCTGTGACCCTGTCTACCACTGTCAGGAAGAGTGGAGAGGGAACTTACTGGCCAGACTCAGTCCTCATCTCATTACCTATCTTTTTTTGGTGAAAGTGTACTCCAAAGGAAGTGAACTGCACAGCCTTCTGGGTTGCATTGCATCCCCTCTGCAGCAACCCCGAGGGAAGCTAGAGTCCAGTGCCTAATAGAGGACCCAAGGTGAAAGTGACAGAAGATCCAGAGATTTCGGGTGCTCCACAGAGGTGATGCATGGAGCTGGCCAGCCAAGGGGCACAGGAGGCTAAGTGAGCAGCCAGAGGGTTGGGAGTCAAGGAGATCATGTGAAAAACAATGTCAGAGCCTTACACAGGCTTTTGAAAGATTGAAGTATTTGGTGTAGTAAGCTAGCTCTTCAACTCCAACCTCCTCTCACAGTGGCCAGATGGCGAAAATTTACAAAGACTAACAATCCTGTCTAGGTGAGAAAGGGGTATCAACTGCAACATTCAGATACTGTGTCTGGGAGTTGGCCTAGCTTCTGCTAGAAAACAGCTTGGTAGTTTCTATTAAATCTAAACATGTATCTGTATTATGTCCCCAAGATTGAACTTCTAGAAATTTTCCCGAGATATGTGTATATGTGCACATTGAAAGCATAAATAAGAATGTTCACAGTAGCTTTATCCGTAATACCCCAAAGTGGAAACCACTTAATGTTTATTAAGATGATGAACAAATAGATTATGTAATACATATAATGAAAAACTACTTGACAATAAAAGTGAATAAACTACTAAAACATACAACACAGAGACATCTCACAGATACATAGAATGAAGAAAGCTACACACAAAGGAGTGCCTATTATGGTATTTCATTTAGATGAAATTCAAGAGATGCATACTAGTGGAAATCTTTGGGGGAGGTTGTTAAATAGGAAAGGGCAGATGGAATCTTCTGAAATCAGGGAATGTCTTACATCTTGATATGTGTGAACTTACATGAGTGAATACACATATGTAAGTTCACCTAGCTATACATTTAAGTGTATATAATTTGCTTCACGAAAGTTATGCCTGTCTCTCTCTCTCTCTCTCTCTCTCACACACACACACACAACACTCCACACACCAAACCTCTCCCTTCCTGAGATTTTATTTTTAGAAAGATAATCTCAAATTGCCAATGGAAACATATGGATACGGAGCACCAAAACCCACAGTCTTGCTGGTGGAAATCGTGTTCTCTCACAGGATCTCAGGAAGGCATTCCAGGAGACCCACATAAGGGAGGTTGAGGCTTCATGGTAAGAGTCATTGTAGAAGCAAAATCAAATGACTGCCCCTGGGTGGAAATAAAGGGCCACCCCTTGTTCCCAATGTCTCATCTCCATCCATCCCACCACAGAAAAAGTCCAACCTTGTCTTTATCAGGAATAGGGCCAATGTCCAGAGATTCTGTGCCATGCCAAAGTTTAGTCCACTTAAAAGCTTAGCCCAGTCCCTACCTGTGCTTAGGCTGCTGGTGTTGCTGTATCCAGGACCCAGGCTTGGCTTGGAGCCTGCCTATTGTCCCTGCAGACATGGGTCCAGGGCCATGTGGTTGCTAAGGAGAAAAAATGTGCAAACAAAGGGGGTGAACAAGTACTACTGAGCAAGAGAGAGAGAGACTTTTAATTAGGCTGACCATATTATCTTGCGCTTGAAAAGGACCAGGTGCCCTTTTCAAACTAACTGATCAATTTCCTAGATCTTCCCAGGTTCTGTGTCCCACATAAAGTTGATCCTTTTCCCAGGCTAGGCTGATAGGCTTCCAGGGTCACCATCTTGGCTTTTACTGTGCCTGTGCCCAGCAGAGGAATTTCTCCTGCTGTTTTTATTCCTTTTGGTTTGCCCGCTTCAGGGGAATTTGGTCCAGTTGCCAGAGTATTCCCTGGGAAGTGTGTAGAGCTGTAGCTTCCTAGAGAAGTAGTCCCAGCATTGGATTCAGCTTTCAAGTTTATTATGTTTAATAATGTCTGATTCCCTTTGCTCCCTTTCTGTATTAATAATCTGCTACCTATGCTAACAATAGCACTGGGATTTGTATATTAGAAACTTTTGTTTAGAAAATGTGGAATGTGTCTGCCCTCCACGGAATTTGTAGACACCAGAGGAAAATGACTGGTTTGAATTACTGGGGAAGGAACCAGTCATTGTCTCCTTCCACCTCTAGCACCAACAGGTACAATTAAAATAATGAGTTATCAAAGGAGAACACTTAGTTCAAAACACAAGCTACCAAATGGATCACATAGACTGCTAAGATATTTTCTTCTTGCTCCAAGAAAAATGATGAAAAAAAAATTGACTCACAAAGAAAACACAGAAGGATGACAGAGCTTTAGTCCAGCAGTAAAGATCAAAATTGAAGTCCCGAAAGTGACAAGAGAAGAATCTCAGGGAGAATAACAATGAATAAAGGGGAAAGCCATCCTAGAAAGAGGTGTCACACAAACAAAGACAACCAAGAAAGCAGGCTCTTATAAAAGAGCCAAACATGAAAAGAGGAGAGAAAAGCACAGAAACCTATAATAAGAACACTGAAGAAGCAAAAAGCACAAAAAGAGGGGGAAAAAAGGACTTGAGATGAAAAATAAAAATAAAAAAGATGAAAAGGAAGGGGTGAAATAGCAGAGGGAAAGGAACTAACCAATTGCTCTTTGGAAAAACATGGCTACGCTAGAAAATTGATGTTTCCGGCCTCAGGGGGGCTGAGCTCACGAGGGTTAAGGAGGCCAGACACTGTGCACTCTGCTTGGTGCTGCTGGGATGGCCCTGGCCCTTCCCACACAGGACCTCAATGGAGGAGAATCCCGGGACCTGGAGAGTGAAATGAGCTGCTCCGATTTCACTAACGTACCACCTTTTGCTCTGGAGGTTCTAGTGCCCTTCTGTTGATCGAGATTGAAGGCATGAATCTGATTCAGCTGATATAAGGAAAGGATCTTCATACAGTGGGAGGAGGAAAGAAGTCAGAAATTCGCACTTGATCTTCCCTCCTTCCTTCCTTCCTTCCTTCCTCAGGCCACCTGTTTAATCTCTTGGATCCTTGAGTGTAAGTTGGGGATAATGCTCACTCTGGTGACCTTTCAAATGGGATGATCTCAAAGACTTCATCCAACAGATGAACTACAGAAATGTTAGAGTCTGCCGTTATCCGCTTTTGTTATGGGAGAAGATTGAGTGCAGATCTCAGGGCATTTGCTAATAAAGTCGAAAGGAAAAACACATAAACACATATATTTAGAAAGGATATCTTGGGTTTAATGTTTGTTCCATGGGAGAAAATGCTGGCATCTGCTGCTCAGTGGTAAAACCCCCAAGAGAACACGCATGAGCTCTAGTTTTTTGAGAAGTATGACTACCTGTGAATCTGGGAACAGCCTGGGCGCTAATCCTCCCTCTGCCTGGGTTTTCAGCGGCTCCTTCCTTCAGTGCCTGCAGTGGTGCTTGCCTCGTGCATTTTGAAAAACTGAAACATTAAAAACAACAACAGCAAAACAGAGTTGATTAATTACTGCAAAAACTGTTTAGGGGGAAGAAAAAGAAAAGTTGTTGTCTTTTTATATTTCTGAAGAAAAAAGAACATTTTATTGCTTCTAAAAATTGCTCCCTGGGAGGTACTTTCATTTTCTAATTGTTCATAAATTTACTGACAGGTGGTTACACGGTAGGTGTAACATTGTTATTTTCACTTTATTATAGATACTGTTTTAACAAGAAAATCTGGAAGGGATGGGTATCATATATCATCTGAGTACCCTGAAAACATGTGGCAGCCAGGCATGACCCCAGGCTGCTGCCTCCCCAAGCCTGCCTCAGGCTGAACTCCCTCACCTGGGGTCAGTTTGGACCATGACGCCTGGTTAGAATACATTAAGGTGGTGACAGTAAAAATAAATCACTTTCCTATGGTTACTCTTTTGCTTAAAAAAAAAAAAATAAGATTTAAGATTAGCTTTCACTTTCACTGAAGGATCTGTCACAAGCTTCCATGACCAGTAACAAAACAAATTTTAGAGAGTCTGTGTACTCTAAAAAGTTGGTATTTGATGACCATTAGTTGTGTTGGACAGATGACTTCAATTCAATACATAATGGTACAACTACTTTAGACTCAAGTCTGTGAAGCTAGGAATTATTTCAGGATTATTTAGCTTATCTGTAGCACCTCACATTTTGGCTAGATCATAGCAGGCACTCAATACTTATTTGCAATTTTCTGTTCTAGCCATTATTTGTAATTTATTTGCAGGGCTTAATATATCAACTAATAAAACTATCATCTCATGAAAATAATAATGTTATGATTTACATAAAGGCAACTACAAGCAAATGAGTTCAGCAGCTAGGTTCAAGGCTGTGTGAGAACTGGGGAGTGGGAAAGAGCATGTATAATTGGCTTCCACCCCCACCTTATTGAACCACTCGGGTCAAGGTTATCATTAACTTCTAAGTAGCTCACCTTGATCTTGCTTCTCACACTTCATCCCTCAATAGATTTTGAAGATGTTTGCTACTTTTTCCTTATAGTAATAGCCTTTTCTTGTTTCTAGGACACCCCTCACTCCACATTGTCTGGTACCTCTGTCTACTCCTTCTCAGTCTCTTTCAAGCCTGCTGCATCCCTATATTTAATTACCTGGTACTTTTCTGTCTATTCAAAACCAGGACCTTCATACAAGTTTTTATCATTTCCTACTGGACTCCCCCATTTTTCTGTTGTTTTGCTCCTGTCTTACCTCCCTTCAGTCTGAGCCCCACAAGACTGGCATAGTGACATTTTAATGTTATACGAACAGTGACCATCATAGGGGAACTAGTATGGGCTTTTGCACAAGGTGGAAGTATGAAAATACGTGCATTTTAGGAGGTCATCATGATCTGAGGGCAGCTTGTGACTTCTGTCAGCTCATGACATGTCCTGTCCCACAAAGTCTGAAACCAGCCAGGCCCTGGACTATCTCCAAGTCAGGGTGACCTCCTCTCCCTGGACTTCCGCAGTCACCATGCCTATGGCAGGGACGCCTCTGCTTGTCCCCCAGAATGCAGGTCAGACGCCATCACCTTGGGAAAGCCTGCGTGGACTGTAAGGGTTAGGCCCACGCCTGTCCTCTGTGCTGCCACCTCACATACATGCACCGCAGTGGGAGAACTTACATGTGTCAGAATTGTCTGCTTGTTTTTCTCTTTTTAAAATCAGACCATGGGTTGGTCTGATTTTGGAATCAGGCACAAAGTCTTCTGTCTCCATACACCCAGCACCTAACACGGAGCTTTTCATCAGTGAGCTCTCAACATGTGTTTGTGTATGATACTAAAGAAGCACCAAGGTGTGCCTGCGGATCACTTTCACAGTCCCTAACTGCAGGAACTTTCACAGGCCCTTAGGGGCCTCCCAGCGCCTCGGCGTCGCAGGGCGCCCACCGCAGCCGCTGGAGCGGTGGGCTCTCTTCTCACGGCACAGCAGGCGCACTTCCCTTACACCACCCAATATGCTGTATTCTGCTTACATGTTCACTTGCCTGCCTTGACTTATTTTTTTGGAGATATTCATTGAGCTCCTCCTATAAGACAGGCACCAGGCCATATGCCGTTCCTTTCTTCAAGGAGCTTATAATCTTTGAAATAAAACAAACAATGATATTAATAGGCAATGCACCCTCAGCACTATAATAGATGTGTGAACAACAAGGCTAAAAGGGGAAATGGTCCCCCCCTTGTATGGACAGCTGAAAATATTTTACAGAAGGGTTAACAATAAAGAGACTCTGGAAGGACAATTAGGAATAAACCCAGCTGAGGATGGAGAACAGGCATTGAACCTGTGGAACAGCACAGCCTATTCAAGATACTATAAGCTCTGGATGGCTGGAATGTGCGGGGGGAGATTAAGCCAGACAAAGAGGCAAAAGCTGTATGCTGTGGTGAAATAGATGCAAAGATAAGGAATTTGGAAACCACTGAAAGATTCAAGGTGAAAGAGAAATGTGATTAATGTGACTAGATTTGATTTTAAAACTATATTTCTCTCATCATGAATGCAGATAAAGTATACAGAACATATTGGAAAGGGCTGCTAAAAACTAAAAAATCAGTTTACTTGTAGGAATAGAGTTTTTTTTTTCTCATAAATAATAATCCATTAAGGGCATGTTGACATGCCCTAAATAAATGATGCTACCACAAGAAGCAGGAGTGTGTCTAGGGTTCAAATAAATGGGTTTATTGCTGTATAAGAAAAAAAATAATGAAGTTACCAATCAAGCCCCTAGACTTTGGATTATATTCACAGTCACATTAGTTCTTTTACCAAAAATATTTCTGGTGTATTGAACATTTGAAAGGGAACATTCTATACATACACAAAAGATATATTTTTTTGAGAAAACAACCATTTTATGATACATTCAAATGATAAAACATCTCACCTGCCAACATTGAAAAGCTATAAATAGTGAAGTAGAACACAAGAGACGAAATAAGTAGGTTTGTTATATATCTATTGCAATTAGGAGATTATTTTGGTGTCAGACTAGAGAGAAATGGTTTTGAGTTGCTTAAAAAACTTAGGAACAGTTATATATATCTTACATATAATAACCAGAAAAACTGTATATCTCTTAAAATAATTGTTATGGAGGTAATAGAATTATCTAATAAGTCTAACTTCCTAAGTGAATTGATTGAATTCACTTAATGTGTAGGTAGAACGTACAGTGTCTTCAAGGGGAAAATATTTAAGCGAAATTACTACAGCACCTTTTACAGCAGGGATGTTGAGGATCAGTGTTATATGCAGGATTCCCAGCCTTAAATATTTATGCCTCAGATACAGAGCACTCTTCTGCATGCTCACGTCCGGCCGGGCTCCGAGGATGTGCCTGTGTAGAAGTCCTGGTCTCCGCCTTCTCTGGCTTCCACTGTGGCCATGGAGACAGACATGGGAGCCAAACGACTATGATCAGATGCCAAAATACAATTATGTTCAAGGAAAGCATTATTATGTTATAGAGAAGAGAGTGACTAACCATCTGAGGGGTTGTGGAGGTCTTTCCTGAGCAGAGATTCAGAGGATAGGTGGGTGGATACAGCTGGATACATTCTAGAAACAACAGTCTCTGCTGAGAGAACAGTGTGCAAAATCGCAGCTCTGGGGAATTACTACACCAGACTCCTAGTACATGCAAAACACAACACTTGCCCTCAAGGAGCATCCCGTTTGAAGAGAAGTCTCATACATTTTAAATAAACAATATTAGAGCAAACCCAATCAGCATTAATCTTTGTAACTGTCTGGGAGTGGAGAAGTTTGCTAAATATAAGACAAGTGCTTTGAAATGGAGATACTAGTGGTGGAAATCAGGCGTGTCCACAGAATTTGTGAGGAAAGCATTTCAAGGACTCACACTCCTGAGACTGTGGTGTGGCAAGGCTTATTTGGGAAGAGTTAGAAGCTGCCCCCTGGGTATCTGACGTCCTATCTCTGTCTCCCACCATGGAAAAAGTCCAAGCTTGTCCTCAGCAAGGCCAAAGCAAAAGCCCGTGTCCAGAGTTTCTGCTTCTTGTTAAAGATCAGTCCTTCAGAGCCTGTGCAGCCTGTCTTGGGCAGCAGTATTTGCCAGACTCCCGTGGTCGTGTGCTCCTGGGCCAGAGAGTGTCTGAATGAACAGGGTGAGTGCCGGTTGCTGGGCAGAAGGGTGGAAGGCGGGGGAGGGGGGAGAGGGGGCAGGGGAGAGAGAGAAGAGAAGAGAAGAGAAGAGAAGAGAAGAGAAGAGAAGAGAAGAGAAGAGAAGAGAAGAGAAGAGAAGAGAAGAGAGCAGGAGTGAGGGAGAGGGAGAGGGAGAGAAAAACTCTTTTGTTCCCCTGGGATTATTACCAGGAGCTTTTCCAGAATGACCAATCAAATTCCCAGGTTTTCAAGGGCACTTTGATGGGTCTACCCCCTTGCCAATCCACTGTTGTCCAGGCTAGACTGACAGGCCTCTTGGATCAAGCACCTCCCCCTGTGCCATTTTGACTTCTATTGTACATGTGCCTGCTCCTCTCCAGCAATCTGGCACCGGATGGGGAAGGAGAGGAATTAATCCCCTTGGAGCTGAATGCTGTGGTCCCCTGGAGTATGAAAAGCTGTAGCTTCCTGGTGAAGCAAACACACTTATGCTCCCCAAGTTTATTAACTCAATGTCTAATTTCCTTTTCACCCCTTTCTCATTAATAGCTAGTTAACTACCTGTGGTAACAGAGATACACTTGCAGTAGGCCTTAAACAATGGGTAGCATTTGGAAAGATGATAATTAAGAAAAAGGGAATTAGAGGAAAAATATTTCAATCTACATTGGAGACTTTGACCTGAACGAAAGAAAATAGGGGGCCATTTGCAGCTTTGCAAGCAGATGACTGCCTGAGGGAATGCAGTGCTGAAAGATCGGGCTGCCCCAGGCACGCAGAAGAGCCGGGAGAAGAGGGCACAGGCATCAGCAGGCCTCATGGGATGGCACTGGAGTGGCTATGACCAAAGTAATGGGAAGTTGAAAGAGAGGTGCACAGAGAAGGTGGCAAAGGAGAGAGAGAAATGTATACTATACATTCCAAAGGGAAAATGATTGGAATGGAAGATGATTGGCATAAGGAGCTTAGACGAATAGTGTGATTATAATGTTTGGAAACTGAGAAAGAGTAGTTTGCAAGTCCTGCTTGGGACATGGACATGAGGCCATTTCAGAAGATTGTTGTGTTAAGATACATATTAATTCAGTCTTTATTTTCTGTACTCTGATTCTTTGATATCTGGGGCCTTGCTGACTTTAGAGGGACTGCCCTATCCAGGATTAGCTAACTCCTAGAGAGAGTAAACAATTTGCCTGCGAGTAAGGGCCCCTTTCCTATGCAAACCAACCAGTCCACAGCCCACACACACAACCACCTTCTTTAACGAGCTCTCACATTCAGGGACACTCTCCACCTGCCCTCAACACCTCAGGGCCAGGTACCAGACAACTAGCAGAGCAGCTACACCTCACATCCTGTAGCAATTACTCCAACTAGCCAATCCTAAACCTGCCTCGCCTGGCCTCTTCTGTAGAAACCACAATAAAAACTTTCCACACTCCTCTCCGCTCTCGCTGCCTCCTAACTGACCTGGTTCTTCCCTAGGTAGCATCTGTGCTGTGCGCTGGCCCGGTTTCTAGGGATCTGCAAGTATAATAAACTTCTTCCTTCAAGGCGGTCACACATTACCACACTGGATCAAAACCAATCCCAGGGACCTGATTAAAACAACACATCACATGCAGTTTTGAAAACTCAGGTTTACCTATTCGCCTAGCTGATCAGAACTTAAAGGACTGAAGGAATCGTGTGCATCTAAATAATTGCCTCTACTTTCTACTTGGAAGCTACAGACATGACCTTAAAGATGATCAGTTAATTTATATATAATCATTAGTGTAGTTTTATCTGCATTAGTGAGGACTTTATTGTCTATAAAAATAGGGAAAACTCTAAAGATATGTTCAAAAATTAGTGACAAAACACTGCTACATAGCCACAATTTTTATTACACCAATAAAATCCTCTTTTAAAATGTCCAAAACATCTAAAAATGATTTTTTGCTTTATCTTGCTTTTTCTTAGTTGGCCCAGGTGCAATATTAAGTTCATCATGTTCCTCAGTTTATGACATTTTGTCATCTTTGCTCTGTGGAAAGTTGTTCTATTTAAAACAAAATCAAACAGTTAAGAAAGCCAGACAATTTATTGGCTGAAAATATGTTAGGCAGAGGCTTAATATAATTATTCCGTAAATAGGTACTTATAATCAATTTAAGGAAAATAAAAGGCACTGATAGATTAAAAAAATAAGAATAAATATTTCAGAAAGAAGATATAAAATTTTAACATGAGTATGTTCACAAAAATAATCTAATTTATTTATTATAAACATATTGAAGGTTCTTCTCATTATTTGAAAGTAGAGAAGTTTCTGTGAAGCCTTTCAGAACTCAGAATGACATACAGTGAAGCAGCAGTTACCACTAACTTACATGGAAAATTTTTTCAGCATTACCAGACTCCAAAAATAACCAAATTATACTAAAGAACAAAAGGATACATAAAACCAAAAATAGCACTAAAATATAGAAAAAGCAGGAATGATAGAATAAGTATACAACCTGTATAATAAATTAGAAATAATGTATGTACAGTGTAATTTCCCTTATTGAAAAGACTGATTTTTCCTTAGTATAAGATCACAGAGCACCCGACTTTGTACGCCCATCAGTACCTCAAGCAACTTTTCGTTTTCCCCGTTAATGGATGCCAACTAAAAGAGATCATCACTTCCTCTCTAGCAGCAGCACCCACAGTAATTTCAGTAGCCTTCAAGGGTTTTTTTTCCTCTCTCTCTACATGTATGTGAAGAATGGTGGGCACAAGTAAATTCAATGCGTGCACCATGTCTTTATTATGTTCCTCAGAATGCAAATGCTTAATTACGTCCCGTTTCACATTAAGCATAACACCCTTAGGAACTTTCTGGGCTCTTCTGATACCTCAGGATACATCTTGTTATTGAATGCACAAAATACATCAAGATAAAGCACAGATGCTCACAGACACAGCTGAAAGCCACGGCAGCTGGATGCTGAGATTCTGAGAGCAGTTTCCAGGGAAGGAGGTTGGTGAGGCCACTCTCTCCGCTCTGGACGCCCTGCCTTTGTACGGCTCACTGCTGAACAAACGTTGAATGCTATTTTTGCTTCTCTCCTTTCTCCTAAAGTCAAACCGCACTTTGGATTTCTTTCTGTTAGTGCAAACAAATGCTAATGTTGGTCTTTCGTAAAATCTAAGTGGCCTAATGTGAATTTTCAAAAAACTAAACTGTATTGGCATTACAAAAAAATAGGACCCGCTCAGTCCTGGGAAAGTTGTGGTGAGAAGGTCACTGTCATGCATTATTGATGAGGTGTCAATTAGTTTAGAAAACAATTTGCAATATGTAACCAAGGCCTTTACAATCATTCTTAAACCAGGGGTTACAAGCCTGTTAATTTTGACTAAAGATCAAGTGTCAATGTATAAATATGTGCATCACATTGTTACTTATGATAGTAAAAAAGATTATTCTGATTAGTAAAGAAGGGATGGATTATGTCTAGACATTGTACTTGTATGAAACATTGTTTGCAAGAGGATGCCTATGCTACAGTAATAAGTAAAACAGGGCGTGTCTGTGTGTGGGTTCTCGTAGTGAGAGAATATGCTACTTGATGCTGACTCGCATGGGTACGGGCAAAGACTAGCAATACCAGCTGTTGTGAGCATGTAGAGCAGCTGCAAGTCTAGTGCATTACTGCTGGGAGGACAGCATGGACAATCGTTTGAAAAGCATTTGACAGTTCCTACAAACTTCAACATGTGCCTCTTCCATGACCAGTAATTCTACTCTCTGGTATTTACCCAAGAGCAATAAAAATATATGTCCACAAAGAAACATGAAAATGTTTTTAACAGCTTTATTTATTATAACAAAAAACTGGAAACAACCCAAATATACATTAGTTGAGAATGGATAGGCAAATTGTAGTATATTCATGCAATGAAACACTCTTCAGCAAAACAGAATGAGTGACCAGCAGAGATGACAGAGAGAAAATTTTCAGAAACATCATGTTAAGTGAAAGAAGCCAGGCACCAGAGGTTTATATTATTTGAGGCCATATATACGACACTCAGATGGGTAAAACTAACCTTTGGTAATAGAAATCAGAGGAGCAACTGCTAATGGGAGAGAGACATGAGGGGGCTTTTTAAGGGAATATTATTCCCTACTTGTTTTAGATGGGGTTACTTGAGTATATACACTCTCCCAAACTCATCTAGTTTTACACTTAAGACTTGTGGTATGTAGAGTTTATTAGTAAAAAATCCAGATGAATTAAAAATGGATTAAATACTTAAATGTTAAAATGAAATGACCTCAAAATAAATTATACTATACACACACATACATATATGTGTATACATAGATACTTATGCATGTATATGTATATCCTTGGAGTTTTAGGAAGCACAAGATAAGAAATTTAAAAGCTAGTTTAAAAAGTAAAGGATATTTATATTTGACTCTGTTTACTTTTTTAAAATTTACCCTCTGGCAATAGTACTGTTAAAAAGTCAGTAGGAGAAAATATATTTTAAATCATAAACAGATAATATCTATAAATACTATAGCACAGTGAGATGCATCATTGACTCTCTGTTAGGAGCACAGGTCACTTTTCTTTCTTCCTGTTAGCATCCGAGACATCTTGGAGATGCTGAGGATCTGTCTATAGGAGGCCACTGAATCATAGCGTTCGTTCAGGTTTACAGCTTCGTGACGAAGCGTGTCACTCAGTCGAACATCTGGCAGTCATGCTCTTCTGGGCTGGGCTGTTGAAATGGTTTCCACCCTGAAAGAGTCCCTGCTGCAAAGACCCCTGGAACAGGGACTCTGGGTCCAGCTGAAGGAACTGAAGAGAGGGTCAGGGCGTGACTGTGCCGTGTGGAGGTTCGGACGGGTCTCGTCAGGCCCCTGAGGGAGTCTTCTATTCCTGCCGCTCAGCCTGTGGGTGTGGGGGGAGGAACTGGGATGAGATCATAAATTTGTGAAACTGCCATCCAAACAGTGTGTGACACTTATATAATACTTTCTGATTTTAAAGGTTTCTTTGCATTCGTTAACTTGTTAGACCTTCACAACTCTCTGACATTAGAAGCGCAGGTAGCATGACTGTTTCCATGTTAAAGATGAGAACATTGACACTCAGAAAGATAAAGTCATCTCTGTAAGGTCAGACGTCTTTTAAGTAACAGAGCTGGGACTTAAACTGAGGTCTCTCTCCTAGGCTAAATTATTTTCATTGATTTACTCTGTCTCCAGGACAATACAACGTGGTGTCAGAGAGGTCTCTTCCTGAAGGATCCCGTGCTATTCAGCCTGCATGTATCCATTTCTTTCTGTCTTTTTGTTTCCCCACCTGCAGAGAGTCTAGGCAGTCACTCTTCTTCATGTGTGAAGTATATATCTACTCTGCCATATCCGCCTCTCAGTTGTCACTTAGCCAAACTATGCAAATTTCCCCATCTCCACACCTCTGTTCAGTCCTTGCCTTCAGTAGAGCTGTTGCTCAGTGCTGGTCTCCTGCCAACGGTTCAGATGGGCAGGGAGGAGTTTCACCACCAGAGAATGTAAAGAAACATGACTATTCAGCCTTTTCCACACAGCTATCGAATACCTAACTAATGATGTTCTCACCACATTGAAAAAATTTGAGGCTGACGAATTCATTCCCAGGGCCTTCATGACAAGGCGGCCAGTCCATCAGCAACTAGAATTCTCTGTGAGCTGGGAGAATTCTAGTTGCTGAGAATGCAGCAACTAGAATGGATGCTGAGCTCTGAGCTCAGAGGAGAGAGGAACCTCTGGAAATGAGGTTTGTGTCGGTTTTAAAGGTGGTCTTGATCTAATCAGAAAATCTGTGCAAACAATGGATTGAAATGTTTTCTGCTGCGAGAAACAAAACACCCAACTCTTGGTATTTGAAGAGGGCTGTTGGCAACATCTGTTTTCCCTGCCCAAATTCAGAACAGCTTAACTTAAAAGATAGGCAAGGAGAAAACAGAGATAAAAATAGCACCTTTGTTGCTGATGAATTTCAAAGTGGGAAATGCCGTTTATATCTTGAGGCCAATGGGCATTTTAATACTGAACCTAAGTATTCGATGCCCAAAACCCCATTCACAGGAACGGCTAGTAAACGAGGCTGCCGGGGCCAGACCGGGTTCTTCACTGCCCAGCACAGGACCACTGCTGGAATGTCAACATCGGCTTGCAAGAGAAGGGAAAGGGCTGCTATTTCCTGCTTTATCTTTCCGAAACCACCCCTCAGATTATGATAGTCCCCCTCTCCTGGTGGTGACAGGGGTGCATGAGAGCTCTGAGAAAGACCAAGGGTCTTCTTATATAAATGGAACATCCGTAGTGACAAAGAAGTGTTTTCTTCCCAACACCCACTAAGAGGGATCCAAACAACAAAAGCCTCATGGCCTCATGGGAGAAGCCAGAGGGAGAGTGGGAGCCAGGGTTGCAGGGGTAGACATAACACCCAGGCTCTTCTGTCATTTCTCAGTGTTGGCTTGGGTCACGGTGAAAAGATGGTGGCAGCATTTGCAGGTAAACATGGGGACATGACAATATTTAGGAAAAGAAAAAAAGGGGAGCTGCTCTTAAGTCTCTTATTGCAAAGGAGGAGCAGTTTCTACAGATGTCCTCTGTCAAACTTGGTCCTGCTAATGACAATTGCGTGAGCTGCCTGCACCCTGCCTGGCTGTGCAGGAGGCTCAAAATTAGAGGAAGGTGGGTCTGCCACACGGGAGAAGGTGGTCAAAGAAGGCGGTAACATGGTGGGGATGGGGGCATCCCTTGAGTAGGAAAGCAACAGTGCCAACCTTAATTACACATAAAAGTTGTAAAATAAATATGCAAATAGAAAATCTCTATATGACAGATTGCATACAGAGATCCTAATAATAGATCTTTGAGTTCTCATTGCATTTCTAAAAAAAAAAGACATTAGGAGATCCAGATATAAGCATCATTGTCACTACGATGCTTTGTTGCTTGTTTCAAGAGTGGATTATATATTAAACAAATTGATAGAATGTTAGATCTGGACCTAGGTGATGACTTACTTCTGCTTCACCATCTTGAAAGGTATCCAAACCGGGTTCCAGAGAATTAAGTCACTTTTCCCACAATGACCAGCTTAGTGAGAATTAATTGGGCCTGTACACTGAGGACCAGAACAAAATTCCAACTCAGCCTTATGTGTAAGTTAAGAATATGCACTCTTACTTTTACATAAAATTATCTGCATAGAATCTCCTGTTCAAGACAAGTACTTTTTTCTCAATATCTCAGTGGTTTTAAGGTCCCTACAATTGTGTTTGGCAATCCATAAATTGTTAACTGTGAGAGAGAACCAGGGCCCACTGGTACTGCAGAACAGAGCAACCTTTCAGATCAGTCTTGGGCATGCAAAGAGTGACAGGCAATTATTTAGAGACCTCCTTCCTCCAAATATCTGTAAACACTCTGCGAGTCCAGATTCCCTTGTCTAAAACCATGTGATAAGCTTGTTTTTAAAAATGTAATAAAATCCTCCTGTCATTGCAAAATGAAAACTTGTGTAAATTTGCCAAGTCTTAAGCGCACTGACGTTATTTCCTGTTCACTTTGTCACATCCCTGTTCTTGAGAGGAAATGCAAACATGCAAACAAACAAAAACAAACTTTAGTCAAATGCTGATTAGGCTCAAGGATGATTGATGGCTCATATAAAAAGTCCTCTTTGAAGCACGTGATTTAGAAAAAGTAACTCATTTTTTTCTTCCAGTGTATTTTGATATGAAGTTTTTCTTTCTAAAATGGACTTTTACTTAAAACAACAAAACCAAGAATTCATAATGTATGCCCTGACAGCAAAGAAATATGACACAGAAAAATTCTGTTGACCAAAATCCAGCTGCCGGACAGACATACTAAATCTACTTTCTTGATAAAATCAACTTCAGAAAAAGATCTCGGATTGTGCTGACATCAAAATTGATTTTATCAAGCAAGATAATCTTTGCTGTCAACAAGCAGCACTTTCTCAAAACTCCTAACCCTTCTGTTCACTCGACCCCACTGCCCTTGGAAATGAAAACAAAGGCTGCAAGACAATTATGATCATAAGTCATAACTTAGAATCTCCCTGAACAGAAACAAGCAGCAGGAGGTTGAACTTGAACTACCAGCTTTCAGACCAGGTTCACAACGAAAGAAAAGAGAGCTGGAATGGTAAATTTATAAAGCTGCATGTTGAAAATAGACCCCCAGGTTATAGGATGTCCATTGTTTGAAGCAATAAAGTGCAAATGAAACCTGTCTTTGCATGCACAATTGCACAGATTCTTCCATAAATGCCTGATTGTGTATGCAAACGAGTGTTTTCCGCACCCAGTTACCTGTTTGCTATATTCGTATTTTTAGGATTGATGTAAGTGCTTTTATTATTTTTTTTAATAAAATTGTTCTAAATTGTCTGTGGATAAATGATGCTTCAGAAAATTGTTATTTCCCTAAAATCCAAATTTAAACAACCTTTCTAAAAGCTTTCAATGAGTAGATCTGTGTTAGTAAAGTGAAATGGAGAATTAAAGCAATTATCTGGGTGATTCAAGGTAAACATACCACCATGCATGTATTTGCCAAATTACCCTGGCATTTTAGGTAGAAGACAGAGCCTAGGTTCTCCAGTGAATGCAGCTTTGCACCTTACTCAGCCAGCTCAGTCACAGGCCAGGGCCTGAGAGTCCAAGGCAGCCACAGCCTCTCCTTAGAATGCATCCTGGTATAGAGAAATGGATCCATGGCCCCACGGTGATCATATGTCCAAGCAGCAAATAAGCTTTCCCTATTAGACATCCTGACTTGCATGTATTCTGGCTTTTCTCGGAAGAAAAAAATAGCAAATGTGAAGATCTACTAAATTAAGGTGACAAAACTGTGAGTAGAGAGGAAAAATCTCTGAGTAATTTCCTCAACACTACATTCAACCCCTTCAGGACCCTTGGTGATAAAGCACTGAAGATTTATTTTCATGTGTGAAACCCTGCCCTGCTCCTCCGGGAGCTGGTAAAGAAGTCACCAGGAGGCTCCGGGATGGTTTATATTTATCAGGTAAAGTGCTGTCTGCTCACTAATAAGCTTCATAAATATTTCTCCCTTCTCCTGAAGAGAACTAAAAAAAGATCCAATTTTGCAGTCTAAAAAAGAAAAAAAAGAAAAAGAACCAATTTTCAAAGGTTCCAATACCTTAGTCGAAAAATGTAGCTGAGTTAGTATCTGACTTCTCCACGAGACCGTTTGTCATTCATGTGATCCTGGCCTCACCCGCCACCACAAACTAGCCCCGTACCCCAGCAGCTCCAGAGGTGACAAGGTCAGGGCCACGCTATATATTTATATATTTCTAATCTTGATGGTTGTTAAACCTAGAAGAACAGCCAGATTTTTAAAAATTGGATTTGAAGCTGCTTTCATCTTGGGACTCTCTCCGGGTGAACATCTCAGCCTACAAGAAGCACAAAATAGTCACTGCAATGATGCCCCTGTGTGCTTCATCCTGCTTTTTTTCTGGATCCGAGCACTAAGTCCTTCTTAAGCCTCATTGTGGAGAACAGTCCACCTCCCTATTTGTGCCCAGTTGTGTCTCTAAGTGAGAGAAGTACCAGGGATCGCCCGCCAGCCTTTCTCTGATTCAGTGTCAAGTCAGCCTTATTGATGAAGCTCATTCTTGCAGTAGCTACAGTAACTACCCTCCAGCCTCAGTTTAAAAAAAAGTTAGCTTGCCCTGGCTGATGTGGCTTGGTTGCAGCATCATCTGTTAAACAAAAAAGGTCACAGGTTTGTTCCCTGGTCTGGGTGCCTACAAGAGGCAACCCAATGACTTTGTCTCTTACATCGGTGTTTCTCTACGTCTCTCTCCCCCTCCCTTAACCTCTCTCTAAAAACAAGCAAAGCAAAACAAAAACTGAAACAAAAAATCATTAAGCATGTCCTCAGGTGAGGACTAAAAATAAGTTCTCTCTTAGCCTTACTTGCCCCTGGTCAGCAGATTTGCATCCCTGACTTTCCCGCCAGGTCTCTCTGATGCGATGTTTGATCATTTTAGCTTGTTAGGGCTTCTGGACTGACATCTTAGATTTTGGTTTTTGTTTGAATCTTTGTTTATAGTATTTTAACTTCCACCTGTCATTTTCTTATCTATTTATTTATTTCTGCCCACCAGCATTTAAGTGCCTTTTATGCGCCCAGCAAGTATCAGGCACCAGCAGCACAGAGGATGGACGGGCACTACCTGTGTCTGTGTTCCCACTGCTTGATGGGACACCTGTGCCCAGAGTCAGGCTCACCCAGGATCCTCGTGTGAATCCTGTGAACCCCAGAGTTCACAGGATTCATCACCTGGTTTGTGGGATTGGAAAAGCTCATTTCATTGGAGCAGCTGCTTCAGTCCCACCCGCCTTGTTGCACATGAGGTTGGAGAATGGCATGGGTCTCGGGTGCTGATGACACGGATCCTTCAGGGATTGATGACACAAAGAAGCATGAACTTCTATATGAATTTTCTTTTTTTAAAGTGTATATTTTTGATTATGCTATTACAGTTGTCCCATTTTTTCTCCCCTTTATTCCCCTCCACCCTGCATCCTCCCTCCCTCCAGCATTCCCCGCTTTTAATTCATGTCCATGTGTCACACATATCAGTTCTTTGGCTTCTCCATTTCCCATACTATTCTTAACCTCCCCCTGTCTGTTTTGTACCTACCATTTATGCTTCTTATTCCTTGTACCTTTTCCCCCATTTTCCCTCTCCCCCTCTGATAACCATCCATGTGATCTCCATTTCTGAGATTCTGTTCCTGTTCTAGTTGTTTGCTTAGTTTGCTTTTTATTTCTTTAGGTTCAGTTGTTGATAGTTGTCAGTTCGTTGTCATTTTACTGTTCATAGTTTTGATCTTCTTCTTTTTCTTAGATAAGTCCCTTTAACATTTCATATAACAAAGACTTGGTGATGATGAACTCCTGAGGGCACTACACAGAATAATGTAGAGCTGGATATCAACTGAGACCACTTTTGTTAAAAAAGAAAAATAGCTATACAACACAGAGTGTAGCATGGGAGGCTCAGTCACTCAGCAAATGTCTACTCAGTGCCTTCCATTGCTCATGCATGTTCTCAGTGTTTAGGAATGCAAACCTTTTTTTAAAAAAAAGCCCTGCCCTTGAGTTACTATTAATGTCATGAGGGAGATAGATGCATCTAGTTATGCTACCATGTTCAAAGGCTTACAGAATGCATGCCTGTGGTGTACTTGAATGCCTCTGGATATACAGAGCCTCATAAAGTGAGGAGAATATGGGAGCAAGCAAGTTATAAGTCATGCCCTTTTAAAAAATATTGTAGGAATATAAAATTAGCCATGTTGATCTAGTTCATATGTTAACATAGTTCTTCCAAATCCCATATTTAGACTGCTACATGCAATAGAAAATAAAAATCACCAAGTCTGCTAACAGAAAGAGAAGTCATGTTCTGTCACTTTAAGTCAAGGGAAATCTTTATTCAGGATAGAAGCTATGGGCACTCATATCTACATGTGCACCAGTTAGTAAGTATGCAAGAATCTATGTCTAGCTGTGTAATGACTGGACTGCTTGCAGCCTTCTCTCAATGAGTGTAGTTCATAGCCAGTTTTCAAACATGTAAGCTGTGTGTTCAGAATGAAAGTAGAATGATGTGGCAAGTGCCACAAAACACTTTTATGAGGCATAGGTAGAAAAACTCTGGGTGCGTCAATGCTTTAGAAAAAAAATGTGCTAAGTGCTTTCTATATTTCTACGCAGCTGGGAGTCCAGGAACCACATAGTCATAAGCAGACCCACTTCTTCAAGTGTGGTTATTGACTCTTCTTCCCCATATCGCTTTGCTTTTATCTCACTTGCAATTGTGGCTTTTGCCCTCACCAAACTACTTTTATGTTTTTGTTTTATTTTATTTTTTTTCTATTGGCTGCTCATCTTCTCATTCCTGAAGCACAGACTTTGCCTGAGGTTGTTTTTCCTCTATACGCTCTATTCTTAAAAGTAATAATGGCTTGCATTTATTGAGTTTGCAATAAACTTTATTAAGTACTTTCTATGCATCACCTCATTTGATTCTTATATCAGGTCTTTGTGGACAATACCATCAGAAGCCTTATTTTATAGATGAATAAACAGGACTTAGAGAGATGAGGCCATTTTCAAAGAGTCTGCCACTAATGAGATGGCAGAGCAAGGGCTAGTGAAAGTTCTGACAGCTCGTGTCACTTGTGACCTTGCCCCCATGTTGAAATGGGTTACTAAGAGCCCGTAGGTACCAGCTTCCCCAAATCTCAGCAGGAGCGGGTAGTCCTCTTACGCTCTTAGCATTGTTATATCGGACCTGTCTCATTTCCTCTGCCCCACACCATAAACACAGTACAGAAGGTAAGCTCCTTGAAGCCCCCAAACTCTCTTGTTCCCCATTCTTAATTCTTTGTAGAATCTAGCTTTTTTCAATAAAATGTATGTACATTATTTATGTGCAATAAATGTGTCATATTTTTAATTTGAATTGAACACTTTAGCTAATCAACCCCTTGGCAATAAAAATTGTCACTCAGTACAGTGGTGAATGTTAGGTGAATATTAAAGTAATCAGATCTAAAACAGTAATAAAAATGTAAATCTCAGTATATCACTAAACTTTACAGCTTATAAAAATGAACAAATACCTTTTTAAACTTTTTTATCAAATTTATTGGGGTGACATTGGTTAATACAGTTAGGTAGGTTTCAGGTGTGCAATTCTGCAGTACATCATCTGCATATTGTGTCGTGTGTTTACCACCCCGGATCAAGTCTCCTTCCAACACCATTTATCCCCTTTATGCCCTCTTCTACCCCCTGACCCCCCTTCCCCTCTGGTAATCACTATACTATTATCTGTCTGTGAGTTTTGTTTTTGTTTTTGTTCTGCTTAATCCTTTCACTTTTTTTCACCCAACCCCCCAATCCTCTTTCCTCTGACAGTTGCCAGTGTGTTCTCTATCTATGAATCTGTTCCTATTTTGTTTGTTAGTTTATTTTGTTCATTAGATTTCATATTTGAATGAAATCATATGGTACTTGTCTTTCTCTGACTGGCTTATTTCATTTAGCGTAATGTTGGCCAGATTCATCTGTGAAGGAGCAAAGGGTAAGATTTCCTTCTTTTACATGGCCAAATAGCATTCTATTGTGTAAATGTACCACAGCTTTTTTATCCACTCATCTATGGATCTCATCTATGGATGGACACTTGGGCTGCTTCCAAATCTTGGCTATTGTAAATAATGCTGCAATGAATGTAGTGGTGCATATATTCTTTTTAATTAGTGTTTTGGGTTTCTTTTTTTTCTAAGATTTTATTTATTTGTTTCCAGAGAAAGGAGGGAGAATGAGAGGGAGAGGAACATCAATGTGTGATTGCCCCTCAGCGCCCCTGACCTGGGACCTGGCCCACAACCCAGGCATGTGTCCTGACTGGGAATTGAACCAGTGACCCTTTGGTTCACAGGCTGGCACTCAATCCACTGAGCCACATCAGCCAGGGCTATTTGGGGTTTCTTTAAATAAATTCCCAGAAGTGGAATCATTGGGTCAAAAGAGAGTTGCATTTTTAATTTTTTGAGGCATCTCCATACTGCTTTCCACAGTGGCTGCACCAGTCTGCATTTCTACCAACAGTGCATGTGGGTTCCCTTTTCTCCACAACCTCAGCTGCACTTATTAGTTGATTTATTGTTGATGGCCATTCTGACAGGTGTGAAATGATATCTCATTGTGGTTTTAGTTTGCATTTCTTTGATAATTAGTGACATTGAGCATCTTTTCATGTCTATTGGTCATCTGTATGTCCTCTTTGGAGAAGTGTTTATTCAGGTCCTTTGCTCATTTTTTAAAATTAGATTGTATGTTTTCTGGTATTGAGCTTTGTAAGTTTTTTATCTATGTTGGATGTTAACCCTTATCAGATGTACCATTGGCAAATATGTTGTCCCATTCTGTGGATTGTCTTTTCATTTTGTTGATAATTTCCTTCGATGCACTTAAATGTTAAACACAAAACCATAGAAAGTCTAGAAGAAAACAAAAACTAAAATCTCAGTGATTTCTTACAACAATATTTTTTCTGATATATCACTTCAGGCAAGGGAAACAAAATATAAACTAATGTGACTGCATCAAAATGAACAAATACTTTCCATATGCCTAATGCCTAATTTTTTAAGAGATAACCTCTAGCTGTTAAGATCTTCAATCAAATTTTATTTTGGAAATCCCTGTTTTATTATCAATAGCATTGTAAAGATTTTTCCTTTGACTGTGGATCAAATTTTGGGAATTTTTTTTCTCTAGTTAGTTCAATTAACTAGATTCATGCATAAAAAGGCCTTACTCTAGATTTAAAAAAAATTCAATATTCCATTTTCTTTAATTTTTATAATTTTTAAAATTTTTAATTACAATTGACATATATTGTTATATTAGTTTCAGGTGTACACCCCAGTGGTTAGATATTACATAACTTACTAAGCGATCATCCCAATAAGTCTCACACCCATCTGACACCAGGCATAGTTATTAAAATATTATTAATATAAAAAAGAATTTAATATTTCAAGTAGAGCTTATCTTAAAGAAGCATGTGTTTTGTGGTGAGAGAGCAAGGCCTACGAGGAAGATAATAAGACAAATGTGCAAAAATGTACAATATAAAATCCCATCTGTGCTAGGACTGAGGAATTTCAGAATTCACCCTGCTACCTGCTCTGTAATCCTGTGCAACTCCCATTTGTTTGGGCTTCAGTTTTAAAAGATATTAAATGAAGGGTGTGGCTAGGGTCATTCAGAATTATTTTAACTCAAGAATATGATTTTATGATGCCAAAATTTCATCAATGAAGTGAAGTTTGTGTTGGGAAAAATATGTGGCTGTAGGAAGAAGTTGGGTGTTCAGAGAAGAGAAAAGAGACAAAGCCAGTCGAGCAGGTAGAAGACCATGGACTTGTCTGAGAAGCGTAAGCAGATTGGCTCTGTTGATGGGAGAGTGACACCGCTCCCGGCTCCCGGCTCCCGGCTCCAGCTCCCGGGGTCCGCGGCATTATGGATGAGACGAGACAAATTCACATGGACTACTGAGTCCTGTGGAGGAAAAGGCATGGCGCAGCCACTCTCTCGAGGGGATCACGTCTCAGAGAGCCTCTGCCACTCTCTCAAGAGGAGAGAGCTTGGATCCTTGCCTTGACAAGCTTTTATTGGGTTCTATTTGCACAGGAATACAGGGTATATACGTAAAGCTCATCAGTCACTGTCAGACAGAAATGATTAAACAATAGATAGCATTCAAAGAACTCTGAGGGCTTATTCTGAATCAGGGTCAGATAGTTAAAGGGCCATAAAACTTTGGGGAACAAACTCATTTCATGCTTGGACCCTTATCATTTAAATTGAGGGTATTAGCAAAGCAGATTTCATAGGATTTTATGCATTCTTTCTTAGGCCTGATCTCCCTAGGAGAGAGGTCCTTTGAGGATGCAGTGGGAGGTAAGGAATGGGAAAGTTGCTTGTGATCACATTCTGGAGGCCTTGAAAGCCTTTTTTCTCCCTGGCCACCATCTTGGAATATAACCTTGATATTTATCAGGTGTACTTTAAAGGTAAAGTATGTCGACTTTATTGACTGGTGATCTGGATAGCAGATGGAAACCATGTGCTTAATAACACACTTCACTTCTAAACATAAGCCGTTGAGAACACAGCAAATACATCGGTGCAGCATAGAAGAGATTCCAGGAGGCTGCAGGTCCTTACCTTCCATACAAGCACACCCACATACCGCATGCCACCCAGAATTTCACTAATGGCCACAGCTTTGTTTCCCAGGATTCTTCCTTGTCCAGCTATCCTGCATGTCTTGACAACATTAACTATTTCTGTTTTTCCAAAGTAAAAAATGTTACCCTCTTCAGCCCCTTGAAAGGTTAGTTGTCTTTACCTTTCAAGATTGGCAGGTACCTCTGAGACATGTTATACAAGAAATTGGGAGAAACACCCAAGTTTCCAATGTATATTGCTTTGCCTTTCTTCGGAGTGTTGAGGGACAGTTTTAACAGGTCAGCATGCAATGTCCCCAGAGGAGTTCTTTTACAGGTGAATGCTTAGATACATAAAATCAATTAGTGGTTTTGTTTTGTATGCATGTTTTGGGTTTATGTAGTTCTTGCAATGCCCTGAAAATGTAGCTGTCTTTGAGGCTTGCTGGAATTGATCCAAGGTGCAACGAAGATGCTCTGATTTAAAGTCTCGAACAACAAACTCTTCCATTTGTAAAATGGGATGTTTCCGACATGCAAACTGGCAAAGTTTTACCCAATATATTATTTTCTGAAAGAGCAGGGTTACAGTATTTTTGTTTTTCTCCAAGATAACAGTCGCATTTTCTGAGGCTCTTCAGGAGGCCCACATGTTCATAAAGCAGAATATCCCTGCACAGTAGCCAACCCCATGCTGTTGCTTCTGCAAGAAAAAGGGGTTGTTTTTCTCATTTTTTATCTATCTGCCCTGTGTAATTTTAAAGACCATTTTGGAAATGGGTAGTGTCCAAGAAATAAGTGCACTTCTAAGTGCAAAGCTTAGTCAAAGATTTCTTCTATCTTCTGGTTGGCTGTCTAGAGTGCCTTGAAACCTGTGTGAAGCCGCTTCTGGAGTATTTACAGCTCTCCAGGGGCAAAATCCCCTAGGCAAGGTACAACAAAGACAGGAGAACCAACCTCCTGCCAAGCCGGTGCAAGGCCCTGTGCAAACACAGTTTTGCTTTGACTGTGAGTGAGGCACATCTGCCAGCTTTTTCTCGTCTGGACTCTCTGTAGGTACTCAACTCTCCCAGGGAGCATTTGGCTGTACCTGCTTTGACTTCTGACATCTCTGCCTTTGCTGTGACCACTCATTCCCAATGTGACTCTCTTCATCTTGCTAGCGTTTGTCCTGCATCCTTGCCTGTTACCAACTCCTGGCTTCTATTTCCTGTTACACTCTCCCTCCCAAATCCTCCAAGTTCTGATGAATACAACATGATTGAATTAGCACACTGAGGAAATTCCCAAGGAAAATCAGGTCTCAGAATCTGCTATTGACATAAAGCTTGAGAAAAATAAGATGAGGTAAGTTGGCTCAGTTTACAACTATACTTGGTGTATAAAACTGAAAGTTGTATTAATTTATCCAGCTAATATCAGTTATTTATATCACTAACTTTTACTTAATAAGAGCAGATTCATTACTGAGTGCATAATGGGTTTATGTTGGAGGTTAGTAACCCTGAGATTTTTCAAGAAAAAAAGAGTATGAGATGTGGACAGTGTATTTCATGTTCTAGATAATTTTGTGTCAGAAGTTCCTTCCTGAACTGCAGCTTAAATCCTTTCTAATGAAATATAAATCAATCCAAATCACTCTTCTTTCCCCCTCATGAACATGTAAACAGTCCTAGAGAAACTTTCAGGAAATAAGTATACACCTTTTCAACAGTATAAACAAACACATGTCAAGGTCAGAAACCCTGGGCTACAGCTTTTCCGCTTTCGTGAAAGGAGACTCTTCACTCCACGTAAGCAGTAAGTCTCCTCTCTCCCTTCTAGCCCCCAGAGCTGGGGACTCTGGGCGGCCTTCCAGCCTGGAGGTGCTGGCCCTTCAGTGAGCGGATACACAGCAGCACCTGCAGTGATGTTCAGAGGTGTCCTTTTGGAGGGCAGCCAAGTAGGATGCGTAAGAGTGATTTGTGCCAGTTAGTCCTCAGAACCATTGGGTTTCCAAACAACATGCTTTGTGCTGCCATCCTCACTTTCTGTGACCTGCCCATCATGACAAACTACTTACTTAGTGGCTCGAAAGTTTTGTGAACAGGAGGAGAAGCCAATTTCCTTGATGGCCCATAGGCACTGAACTGCTTCTGTCTAGGAACTGTTTATGGGAAGGGCTGGCATTGGGATGGTGGTGGAGAAAGGTGTCAAAAAGAGGCTGCAGACACAACTGGATAAATTGTTTGCCACTGTCCCTATTTGTCATGTCTCCCGTTTCTGATGAGTAGATGTATCAGATTCCTACACTGTGGACCTCCCTTCACTCCTAGCCTCATGTCCCACTATATCCTTAAATATGAGTTGTGCTGATGAAGCCTGGTGCCACCTGGTGCTTATGAAAGGAGCACTAAAGTACCCTTCTCTGGCTTTATATGGGCTGTTAGTCCTATGGAATGCCTCCTTCCATCACTATGGTGAATAAGCCTCAGCCTTCAATTGGGTGACCGACTCATCAATGTTTGTCCAAGACATTCCTAGTTTTAGCAGAAAAACCCTTCAGCTTGGGATACCGTTCAGCCTCAAGCAGTACGTCACCCAAGCCTTGACGTATTACTGGTTCCTCCAACTATATTACATCTTTCTCTCACTTGAATCTGTAGAGCCCTTGGTTTTTATCTTGTAATACTGATCACTCTCCACTTCAAGTTGTACTCCCCTCTCCATTCACACCTGTTACAGTGAGGGGATTTTTCTTTTCTTTAATACAATATGTGGGATTCAAGTGCCTATTGCATGCTTTATCATAAGATAAAAATCTTGTCCTTAAGTAACTTAAAGTCTATTAGGGGAGAGAAGAAAATAGCAATAAACACACCACATGGTGATTAGCCATCCATGTGAGGAGAACGTTCTTCAAAAAGGGCTGTAGGGAACTCGATGCAAGTCACGATTGGTTTCCATTACAGGTTTCACAGGAGACTGTGGGGAGAAGAAGGGGTGTGAGCTGACCCCTCAATGGGTTAGATGGGGTCACTCCAGGCACAGAGAGCCACAGAGTCAGAGCACGCAAGAATTCTCCCCTACTCACCTTTGTGTTTCCTCTACAGCTAACACTAGGGCCCCAAATGACTCAGTTATATTTGTCAAATTAAACTGGATGCATGGCATTGTTAGAAACTGCAACCATCTCCATTAAACATGGTCATAGCTCCCAACTTCACATGTGAAAACCAAATAAGCTGGGTCTTTGGGGAAGCTCACAGGAAGACCGTGGAGTTCTCCAAATTAAATTCAGAACCTAATTTTCAGGTGATTTCTTAGCTCTGTAGCTGGAACTAAAGTCGATCCTGAGTACCTGGCAGGCAAGCAGCAGGGAGGAGAAGCCACCTCTGGCTGCCACAGGGTCTTTAACTGGAAAATCTCCCCGGAGGTACAGATAAGATGAGAACACAAAACCATAGGGAAGAAAGACAAATCATTTCAAATACAAAGTGAAAAGAAAAATGCTTTAATTTTCTATATAAAATGTTTTTCTTTCCAGTGGCTCAAGGAGGTTGAGGCTGAGAGCTTCCTACAGGACAGATCACAAATTTGCAGCCATCCCTTGCATTTGAGAAGTAATTAAACATTTGTACCATGACAGTTTTCAAATGAAATGTCCGACCAGTGTCTCCTTGAGAAATAATGATGTGGTTTCTTCGGCTGCATGTAATGACAGGCTAGAGGGTGGCTCCACTCCCGGTCCCCCGCTTCCACGGGGCCCTCTCGAATGGCAGTCGCTGCAGACGCTGCCCTCTCGGAGTTTGTTTTCCCCCAGAGCTCCGAGGCAGAGAGTGCATGACGGGAACACCTGGGTTTTGCTCTGGTTTCAAGCATTTACTTTCAGTGTGCTTTCTTATAAATGAGGACATCAGTGAGATGGGATGCACAGAGTTGTGTAGCTTAAGGGTCAAACTGACCGAACTTTGCTCACCTGGTTGTGGGAAAACTTTAGTTAAAAGTAACTGACAAGTGAGTTACCACCAGGTATCTGTTCTACAGAAGTTTGACTTCTCGGTACTTTTGGCAGAGTTCCCTAAGTGATTCTGAGAGATAGCTAAAAAACCTCCCTTGATTCTACAGCTTTGTTCTAATATTGGGGGGAGGTAAGAATACGATTATACATGTACCTCAGCTAGTTTATAATTTAGCAGGGTGCCAGTACAAGTATCATTTTTTGAAACTGGGATATCAAGTGATTAATTTTCATGCACATTCATGGTTGCCTGGCTCATACAGAGCTGATTTAGCATTTCCCTTGTTAAATTTATTTGAAAAATGTTAACTCAACCTAACATGAATTCACAGGGAGAGAGATAATTTTGTGTGTGTGATGGTTACTACAGAGACAGACAAATGTCAGCACAATGAGAGGAATAATTGCTGGTATTGATATTTTATTTCTTGTCTATTCCCATTCACTTGAGGTGGATTGGATCACCTTCCATATAAGCCATGTTGTGTCAGCCCCCAGAGACATGGATATGGATGGGACATTCCCAGGAATGGAATAGATGAGGGAAGGCAATATGATAATGAGTGCAATGCTGATGTGGCATTAACACAGAAGCGTGAATGGAAGGGGGATTGCTACTGTACAGTGGCACAAAGGAAGGAAACGTTAACTATGCCCAACTGGTGAAGAAAGGTTTCCTGGGTGAGAGGGCATTCCAACTTATCCTTTCAAGGAAGAGGAGGGACTGAGCTGGATGACAAAGGATGGTAGGCAATGGTACTCTGGGCATAAGCAGTTTAGGCAAAGGCTTGGAGACCTGAATATTTATGTCCTGGAGGGTGACTGTGAATTTTTTAGTCTGCTCCAGCATAGGGAATAAGACGGTAGGCAGAGGAAAACCTGAGTCTGGAAATGGTAACTGGAGACCACCACAAACAGTGTGTGAAGGTCAGGTGAAAAGAGGAGGGCCTTGGAAGTTGGACAATATGAGTTCAAATAGTTGCTCTAAGGCCTTTGACAACTTACAAAATCTTTCTGGTTATCAGTTTCTCTAAAGAGGACATGAGACTAATAATCTGTATGATGTTACATCACTGCATTAAACCCTTGACACAAAGTAGGCAGTCCTAGGTGTTCCCTTCAGCACTTTTCTGCCATGTGCTGTCCACGTGAAAGCTTGCAATATTCCAGAAATGAACTAATAAGGATCGAACCAAGGCCATAGTGGTAGTAATGAGGAGAAAAACAAAACCACACACATTAGAGCTCATGGTAGAATGGAGATCTGCAAGGGAGTATGACAAATCAGAGCTGATGTGGTTGCTCTCCAGTGACCAAAGGAACTGGCCTGAGGACCTGTTCACATTCCGCTGAAATGCTCAGACACCGGCAAGTCCCAGAAAGCCCTTCAAAGGGCCCAGGAGGGACTGGTTTCCAGGAATACGCCCTTTGATAAGGAATAGTTGACTCCCAGGGACTCTAGTCCTGCATTATTATCATTGATTATTTCTGCTGCGAGTCATATTTGCAAGCAGCACTATAATCATTTTTTAGTAATTCTCCTCCACAAGATGCCAAGCCACGTAGGCCAGAATCATCAACAAAGCAGGGACTAACACTGTGGAGTCCGGGTTCAACCAGCTAACCTCCTCCCTATTACCTGGGCTTTACTGCAGCAAGTACCATAAAGCCTTACTTAATTAAAATCAAGAAAACAGGCTGGAGCAGCTGGGTTTGAACAGCCTCGATTTTTCAGAGGGAAAAAAACAGTGGTCCCTTATCCCCAGACTGATCAGAATTATAAAAAGGAGACGTGGCATCACGTCTCCAAGAAGAATGCTGATCTGGAGGTGCAAGGAGCTGGCTACTCATTCAAAGTACATACAGATCCACTATGGTGTACAGAGTAAAACAAAGAGAATGTATTTGAGCATATGCTTCCTACCCAGCACTGTGGCCCATGCTCTACATACAATTGATTTATTTAGCCCTGCCGATGAGTCTTTACTTAATCCTGATAATATCATCCATAGTATTGATTCACATAAAAGGAAACTGGAACTTAGATAAATAAGATAACAGGATCGCAGCCTTAAGAAGGTCATAGAGCCAGAGCTGGAGGCCAGGTCCAATGGGAGAACACATGCCCTTCACAGCTGTTGAATGTATCCTTGTTTCGGAAAGCAAGTGGTCCAAGGTTGTGTCTGTTCTCTGTGGGATTCAGTACACAGCTGTGAAGTTCTTCTCTCTCTCTCTCTCTCTTTTAAATTAGGCTGTCATTTTATTATTTTAATATTTTCTTAAATTTTTATTTTCATTTGACGTACACTATTAGTTTCAAATATACAACATTGTGATTAGACATTTATATAATTTATGAAATGATCACCCTGATAAGTCTAGTACCACCTGGCACCATACATAGTTGTTACAATATTATTGACTATATCCCTGTGCTGAACTTTACATTCCCATGACTGTTCTGTATCTACCAACTTGTACTTAATTTCCTCCCCTTTTCATCCAAACCCCCAACCCCCTTCCATCTGGCTACCATCAAAATGTTCTCAGTAGCTATGAGTTTGTTTCTGTTTGTTTATTTATTTTGTTTTTCAGATTCCACATGTAAGTGCAATCACATAGCATTTGTCTTTCTCTGTCTTACCAACTTTACTCTAGCTTCATCCATGTTGTTGTAGATGGCAAGATTTCAACCTTTTTTATGGTTGAGTCATATTTCATTGTACACATGCACCATTTTTAACTCATTCATCTATTGATGGACTCTTAGGATGCTTCCATATCTTGGCTATTGTAAACAATGCTGCAATGAACATATGGATGCATGGTTTTTTTTGAATTAGTGCTTTGGGTTTTTTTAGATAAACACCAGAAGTGGAATTGCTGGGTCCTTCTTTGTCGCCTGTTATATTCTTTGTTTTAAAACCTATTTTTTTTCTGGTACATGTATTGCTATCTCATCTTCTTCTTTTATTTGGTTTGTATGTTCATAAAATATCTTTTTCCATCCCTTAACTTTCAGTCTGTCTGTCTTTCTATTTCACATGTGTCTCTTGTAGGCAGCATATGCAAGGACCTTGTTTCCGTACCCATTCAGCCACTAGGTGTCTTTTTATTGAAACATTTAATTCATTTACACTTAAAGTAATCATTGATACCTATGTAGTTATTTCCATTTTATTATTCATATTTTTATCCTTTTTTCTTCATAAAGAAGTCCCTTTCTCTGATGATTAGTGACATTGAACATTTTTCACATGTCTTTCGGCCATCTGTATGTCCTTTTTCAGAAGTGTTTTTTCAGGTTCTTTGCCCAGTTTTTAATTGGATTGTTTGCTTTTTTGGTGTTGAGTTGTATATGTTTTTTATAAATTTTGGATATTAACTCCTTTTCAGAGGTATCATTGGCAAATATGTTCTCCCATTCAGTGGGTTGTCTTTTTATTTCACTAATGGTTTCCTTTGCTGTGCAAAACATTTCCCATTTGATATGGCCCCGTTTGTTTATTCTGTTTTCTTTTGTTGCCCTTGCCTGAGAAGATATATCAGAAAAATATTGCTCTGAGCAATGTCCGAGATTTTACTGCCTATTTTTCTACTTTTTATGTTTTGGGGTCTAACATTTAAGTGTTTAATCCATTTTGAATTTATTCTTATGTGTGGTGTAAGAAGGTGGCATAGTTTCATTTTTTTGCACATATTTGTCTATTTCTCTCAACACCATTTGTTGAATAAACTATCAACAAGTCAACTAATGGGCTTATCAACTAATAAACCCATTGTATGAGCTTCATTCCTCTGTCAAAAATTAATTTACTATAAAGGTGTGGGTTTATTTCTGAGCTCTTTATTCTGTTCCATTGATCTATGTGTCTGTTTGTATGCTACTACCATGCTGTTTTGATTACTATGGCCTTGTAATACAGTTTGACATTAGGTAGCATGATTCCTCTAACTTGGTTCTTTCTCAAAATTGCTGTTGTTATTTAGAGTCTTTTGTGGTTCCATATAAATTTTTGAAATATTTGTCCTAGTTCTGTGAAATATACCATTGGTATCTTAATAGGAATTGTGTTGAATCTATAGAGTGCTTTGGATAGTATGTACATTTTAATGATGTTAATTCTTCCTATCCATGAGCACGGTATATGCTTCCACTCATCTCCTTCAATTTCTTTCTCCAGTGTCTTATAATTTTCTGAGTACAAGTCTTTTTCATCCTTGGTTAATTAAAACCATAGTGAGATATCACCTCACACCTGTTAGAATGGCTATCATCAATAAATCAATAAACAATAAATGGTGGTAAGGATGTGCAGAAATGAGAACCCTTTTGCACTGCTGGTGGGAATGCAGATTGGTCCAACCACTGTGGAAAGCAATATGGAGTTACATTTAAAAATTACAAATGGATTTGCCTTATGACCCAGCAATTCCACTTCTGAGAATTTATCTGAAGAAACCTGAAATACTAATTTGAAAGAATATAAGCACCCCTATGTTCATTGCAGATTTATTTACTATAGCTAAATTTTGAGGTAGCCCAAGTATTCATCAGTAGATGAGTGGATAAAACAAGAATGGTACATTTACACAATGGAATACTATTTGGCCATAAAAAAGAGGAAAATTTTACCCTTTTCAACAATATAGAGGGATGTGAAAAACATTGTGCTAAGTGAAATACCACATGATCTCACTCATATGTGGAATCTAATGAACAAAATGAACTAACAAGCAAAATAGAGACACATTCATTGGTACAGAGCAGGTTGACAGCTATGGACATTTGGGAGTGGAGGGCTAGAGCAAAAAAGAAAAAGAACTCATGGACAACAGTGTGGTGATTGTGGGGGGAGGGGTGGGTGGAGGTGGAAGAGGGTATAAGGGGGATAAATGGTAATGGAAAAAAGTATAATAAAAATAAACTATAAGCAAAAAAAGTCCCTTTGACATATCTTCTAACACTAATTCAGTAGTAATGAACTCCTTTACTTTTTGCTTGTCTACTAAGCTCTTTATCTGTCCTTTGATTCTAAATGACAGCTTTGGTGACTAGAGTAATCTTGGATATAGGTCCTTGATTTTCATCACTTTGAATATTTTATACCAATCCCTTCTGTTCTGCAAAGTTTCTGTTGAGAAATCAGCTGACAGACTTATAGGGTCTCCCTTGTAGGTAACAATTTTTCTCTTGCTTCTTTTAAGATTCTCTCTTTGTCTTTAACCTCTGGCATTTTCATTATGATGTGTCTTGGTGTGGGCCTCTTTGGTTTTACCTTGTTTGGGACTCTGCACTTCCTGGGCATGTATGTCATTTTTTTCACTAGGTTAGGGAAGATTTTCACCATTATTTCTTCAAAGTGGTTTTTAATTTCTTGATCTCTGTTCTCCTTCTGGTAACCCTGCGATGTGAATGTTGTTATGCTTGATGTTGTCCTAGAGGCACCTGAAACTGACCTAATTTTTTTAATCCTTTTTTTCTATTTGCTGTTCTGATTGGGTGATTTTTGTTCCCTTATCTCACAAATCGCTGATTTGATACTGTTTTATTTAATCTACTGTTGATTACCTCTAATGCATTCTTTATTTTAGTTATTGTATTATTCATTGCTGATTGGTTCTTTTTTATCTCCATTTTTATATTTATCTCTTTGTTGAAGTACTCACTGTAATCATTAATCATCATTATAACCAGTGTTTTGAACCCTGCATCTGGTAGATATCTTGTTTCAATTTAGTTTAGTTTAGTTCCTTTTCTGCAGTTTTGTTGTTATTTCATTGGGACATGTTTCTTCGTCTCCTCATTTTGGATGCCTCCTAGTGTTTATTTCTGTATATTAGGTAGAGCTACTGTCTTCTGGTCTTGGCAGAGTGACCTTATATAGTAGATCTCCTATAGGTCCCCGTGCACAGTCTCCCTTGTCACCTGTGCTGGGTGCTCCAAGTCTATCCTCTGTGTGGGTGATATTTGCCTTCCTGTTGTAGTTGAGCTTTGTTTGCTGTTGACATGTTAATGACAGGGATTGACCCTCAGGCTAATTGTTGTAAAACTGGCTGTGACTACAGTGGAGGAACTGTTGTTTAGGGGCAGGCCTCATGGAGCAGGATTCACTTTAGCAGGGCTCTGGTACCTGCTGAGTCTGCCTTTTGAGCGTGTTGTTTGTGGAGAAGTTTGTTTGGTGCTCTGGTGTGGTCTGAAGCTGGCCATTGGGTGTGTTGTTTCTGGGGCCTCTTGGGAGGTGCAGGTCATAGTCAGCTATTACCTGTGCCCTGCCCAGGTCCACCTGGTATGAGCTACCAAGTGATCTGAGGAGGACTGCCACCAGTGCCAGGCTTGGGGTACAAGGTACATGGAGGCCAGATGCTGCTTCTTTGGTGTTTGTGAACCTTTTGGTGATTTTAGGAAAGTCCTCAACGTGAACCAAGACAGGCTATTTGTATTTGAAAAGACACCTGAAGCAACTTGCATGGGCCTGACTGTTGAGGGGGGTGGGGTCTCAGGGAATAATGGGGCAGAGTGTCTGCAGGGCGAGGGCTCTGCAAAGGAACAATAGGCTCTGCCAGAATTTCTGCTCTTATTGCAATACCGGACAATTTACTTCCTCTCCATGTGTACGTGGGGACTTTCTGAGCCCTTGGAGCTCAGAGCAAAGGAATCCAAGTAAGTCCATGTACGGGCCCTTTTAGAGGAATTCCTGGGACTCCAACAGCCCTCTGTCTCCTTCAGCCACAGTCCCCACTGGTTTTCATAGCCAGAAGGTATGTGGCCTTGTGTCCTCAGCACTGGAACCCTGGGCTGGAGGGCCTGGTATGGGGCTAGGATCCCTCGCTCCTGAGGGGGGACCTCCACAGCTAAGATATTTCTCTCAAGTTTTAACTGCCACACGTGGGTGTGAGACCAGCTTGTTCGACATCCTCACCCCTCCTGTCCTGATGTGGCTTCTCCTTTATTTCTTCATTGTAGGACTTCTGTCTAGGTAGACTTCAGGCAGTGCTCAGTGATGGTTTTTCTGCAGTTTGGTTGTGGTTTTGATGTGGCTGTGAGACGAGGCCAGCCTGGCATTTACCTACAGTGCCATCTTGACTGAAAGTTCTGTTAGCAGTCTCTTATGGTGAGCATTCGAGACAGAACACTAGGACACAGAGACCATGTGCTTGACCCAATTCACATTCACTGAGTCCCTCCTACTGTTTATACAGACAGCGTTTGGCCCTTCCCAGTGAGGGAACCTCATTGGGAAATATTCTGACTCCTGAACTTTGTGCTTTAAGAAACTAATTAGCCCTAGTAGTACCCCTGGATCTCATAACTGCAGGCCTTCACCGGCTGGGTACCCCCCGACTCTCAGAGAGTATCCTCCTGCCTGCAACATGAAAGAGGTTAAGGGGCTGAATTGACTTTTATGGTATTCCAGACCTGGTTAAGTTACAATCCTCAAAAATATAATAATAACCACTAATAACCTTACAATATCAATAATAACTAGTATTGTCTGGGCGCCACTGGTGAATTGGCCCTCTGCTGGTAACTTTAATCACTTACCTAATTCCTGATGGGCTGGAATTAACATTCAGGCCTGCCTGAGAACAAAATCCATTGCAAGTAAAAAGTAATTATTTTCTCCCAGGTTATACCACACTTAGTGATGGAACTAAAACTTGATAAATAGAAACCCCTAGGAAGCAGTGTTTGCATACTGTCTGTCCAAATTAGTTCTAAAAGTATTAACGGAAATAATTAAATAAAACCCGGGCACTCATTCACTTGTCAATTCCAATCTCAAGTCCAAGGCATGTTTCCTTATTTCACTTGCAGATTTTTCTTTTCATTCCAGTTCTGAATATAGCTCTCTGTGTTTTTCCCCAACTCCTAAATTCAGGAACATCTAATTGGCTGCTGGATGGAGTCACCATCCCATTGTCCCAAAACTGGTAAAAGGAGAGAATCTGGGAGATTGATCTGATGATACTTGTAGGGTGGCTTCACTTTATGTAGAGAGAGACGGGAGGGTGGGGGCAGGCCTCCCGGGATCAGTGCTTCCAGGAAAATCCTCCGACTTCATGCCTCACCCCACAAATTACAAAGCCAAATCGGTCAGTCATTACCTATCCTGCAAAAGGAGATGCTTAGATAAATGTAGGGAAGTGGACAGTGACGGTCTAGAAAGAGCAAGGTGGAGGTCAGGGAGGTCAGAGCCTGTCTGAGAGGTCTGGGACCACTGCCATCCTCGGAACAGGAAGAGCGTCTCCCCTACAGGCAGCTTACAGGGCTGCTAATTGCCAATTTCTCTCTCTATATCCGGCTTAAACAGGGCAACTCTGTCCAGAGAGAAACCCAAAGAGCTGCAGATGGATTTAGGAAGGCACAATAGATCCATAAAAGTAGATGACTAAATAAAGACATTAACTTTTAATGTAAATAGAACTAAAGCATTTTTATTACTTTATTTCTTAAAGATAGAAGGGGAAATTCCTCCTGCCAATTTGAATAGTTTCAGAGTGTACTTGAGAGCACTTGGAAGGAAGAAAGAGGACCCAAGTACCAGATAATACCTGCTTATAGGTGCCAAGGGTAACTCCAAAGTGTTCATAGAACTAGAGAAGTACTCTGCTGTTCAAATAGCTGTAAACCAATCAAGAGTTGAGAGGAAGCTGGTCACTGGCAAACTATATATTTTGGCTTATTCAGCCATTAGTTTATTTATTCAACACATATTGAGATCTTCCTATGTATTAGGTGCTGCCTATGCTTTGCTGATACAAAGATGGACAGGGGTAGCTGTGCCTTAAGGCAGCTCGTGGACTGAATGGAAGGTAGGAGCTAGGTTTCTGCAGGGCATTGATTGAGGCTGAGGTGCCCAAGGACAATCTCAACATTCTGTGTCATTGAGCTAAGTTGGAGCCAGGACTGAGGGCCAGAGCAGCCAAGAAATCAAAGACCTTCCCTGCTTAGTAGTGATCATTCTGAAAACCGTGGCAACAAGTCAGTTATTGCTTCAGATGTGGCGGCACTATTATGTAGCTTCCCTATGTTACTAACCCACAAAAATGACCTGGGTATTGCTGCATTTGTTGTCTACAGAGGACACTTAAGCTCAGAGATGTTCAGTACCTTAACAAAGTCACACAGCCAGTGCATAGCTGAGCTATGACGCTTTGCATTTTAACTTTAAATAACACCCCACTCCACCATCATTCTAAGCCATCTATATGACAAGATTGGATTAATTTTTATTAAAACTCACCACCTCAAAATTTTCTTTTAAATGAACTCTCAGCTGCTTAGATTAGAACGTAAGGCTCAGCGGCATCTGGTTTTCTGGAAGCATTTTGGTCTTGTATTCTATCAGTGCTTTAATATATACCCTCCACATCACTTAAACCAGACTCTTTGTCATATCTGAAAACTTTGTTAATTCCCCCACATCCATATTAATTAAAAAGGCTGTTGTTACTGATTAAATGTGGGAGGCATAGAAGAGGGAGATGACAAAGTCGATTCTGCATTTTCAAGGCTGAGTGATTTAGAAATTTGGTTCCATCAAATAAAACAGGAGTCCTGAGGAGGGGTGGTTGGGGGAAAGGATAAATCTAGTTACAATATCTTGTTTGAATTGACAATAAACCATTCGGGAGGGAGCAGTCTGGCCTCCAGTTAGAAACCTGGCCCACGGTTGAGAAGAGCAGTAAGTGCTGCAGTTGGGGATTTTGGAATCTGCCACAAGGAAGGGATACTGCAGCTGTACAGATTTATAAAGTGACCCAGGAGAAGTGAGGAAAGGTACTGAGGTCAGTTGTGGGTGCGCTGCATTTGAGATTCCTCTGATACATCAGTGGAAGATACCTGGCAGACATGCGAGTATACAAATGTCGACCTTGACCAAGTCCAGTCTGGACATAAGATGTGGGAAGAAAAGCACCAGTTTCCATGCAGTACCCACATGGCTGTGGCAGCAACAGGGAGAGCAGGCTCTGATGAAAATAGAATAAAAACTGTCATAAAAAGAATACACTTTGTACAAATTTTATAGAAGTGAGGCGAAAATGAAATTCTAATAGAGAGGCTATTGATCCCAAATAGGACAGAGAAATCCATGAAAAAGGAGAATTGAATTGAAAAGTCAAAACACTTAAGTGTTTCTTCATAATGGAACTCTCCTGCCTTCGGACCCCATCCCTACACTGTGGGTTTAGGGCACGTGAGCCTGAGCTTGCATATGAGGTCTGTCCAGAAAGTATCCGGCCAGGAAAAATCAAAACATGTATTGAAGAAGATACAAGAAACATTGTACATAGGACAATGGCACCTCAGTCTCCTTCAGTAGGCATCTTGGGACCTCACGCAATTCTCCCAGTCACCATCAGTTGCCCCATTGTATTTTCCTGAATCTCACCAATGGTCTGAAATCTTCGCCCTTTCCAAGGTGATTTTAGTTTTGGGAAAAGCCAGAAGTCACAGGGCACCAAATCTGGGCTTTGGGAGGGCTGAGTCACCTGGGTGATCTGATATTTCACCAAAAACTTCGTCATGAAATGTGATGCATAAGTGGGCGCCTTGTCATGATGAAGCTGCTAGTCACAAGTTGCCTATAGCTATGGCCTTCAGAATCATCCAAGTAGTTTCTGTGGAGGAATGTTCAAGCTAAACATAAAATTTGATGCAGATTCATTGCTCTACTTTCTCAGTTATTTTGAACGTGTTGACTGCACAGTACAGCTGCTCACTCAGCAGCATGTACCACCCCCACTGACTAGTACAGTGAAGTTGTCATTGTTCACACTTGTGCATTCCAGTCCACTTTCCTTGGCTACCAGGTTACACCAATGTTGCCCAAACTGTTCTCGATGTTTTAATGATGGCTGGACTTTTTCCGGACATACCTCATAGACCAATGGTATCTATGATGCAGTTCCTACTGCCCCTTTCCCAATGTTTCTGGACTCTGAGGGACGCTAAGGTCTTCTTACATTTATTTTCATCATGGACTAGATTTAACTTAGATGGCACAAAAATGTCCTTCTTTAAGAAATGAAGATGAATCCACAGACAATGCAAAAGTCTTCACAGACAACACCAATTTTAATGAAGTTGTGAGGGAGTCAGGAAATGTCTTAAAAATGAGCCCCTGGGGGCCCCTGCGAGGGGGTGAGAAGGCCTTGCCAAGGCTCTAGTGTGGCCAGTACTGAGGGTGACTGTTCGGTGCGTGTGGGGGAAGCAAGCTCTTGCTCTCAGGGACTTGGAAACATATTTTTTTGTAGGAGTAAAATCCATGTTGGTATAACACTCGCTGCATATATTAACCTATGAGACCAAGCTATTTCTTGAATTTTGATAGGAAGGAATTAAATGTCTCCTCATGGGAGGGGTCGTATAAAAATCTATAAGTTTAAGGAAGGATTCTCTTTTTATTTCTCTGAAAATAACACCTTTTGTAGGCGAGAATATATGGTATAGATGGTAATTGGTTTTTTGTTGGAACTACATTTTCATCCTCCTCTCTTTCTCCTCCAATATTAATTATCAGGACTAAAAATAGTCCATTGTGAGATCTGTGTGCCTCTGGGAGGCTTCCATGGAAATCTGACATCTGCGAGGCAGGCTCCGCTGAGGTGTGGGTTTCTGTGAAGCTCTCCCCTGTTTGTGAATTCAGTCAACACTCACACAGCGAATGCCGGAGTGTCTGTCTCTCACAATGGTTGTGAGTGGCAGTCTGTGAGAACAGTGTCTTTCTGAGCAGACATGACTCATAGTACCTGGAGGGAATAGAGATTGCATAGAATATTTATGATTAAGAGCATTAATAAAGATAGGAAAATACTGATACAATAACACTCTGCAATGTAACTATTGTTGCAACCAAAACACTGTAGCTTTTTGTAGTTTCCCTCTTCGTAGGTATCTGTATACAGCTGTACAACACCCCTCACCAACACACACACACACACACACACACACACACATACACACACCCCTCATTTGGAGAAAAATATATAAGGAAACTTTAAAAGACAGAAACCTTGGCAAGTTGTTTGCGTTCATGGTCAGTTAAGATGTTTTTAGATGGCTGCTAAACAGTCTTTGCGGACCAACATGTACCTTCTAGAATCAGAGACTTGCGGGTTTGCAATACGCCTGTTCTTAAAGGTACAACTATCCCTCCTAGTCAGGTCATCCCCACTTTGTAAGATTTCATTGCATCAGAAATTTCTTTGGTTACCTTTTTGGAATGGGTGGTAGCTTTGATGGGTGGAAGGTGAAGTGAAAGAAGAAGGGATCCCTTTGCATCATGGGTCAACGTGGTCATATTTTGTAATCAAGATGTGGTGTGACAAACGAGTGAAATCCTGGGAGAGCAAGAGGGGTACTCTGAGACTGCGCACTCTGGGAAAGTTGGACGCGTGTTTGTGTGACTGTGGGGGATTGCCTCATGAAGAAGTCTCAGGCAGAGTTTCAAAGGGAGGAGCTCTCCGCATCAGGGCACAGGTGAGAGCCATATGGAGAGCCCTGGGAGGCAGCAGTGAGGGCCCGGAGAAGACAGAGGTACGGACAAAGGGAGGCAGAAGTCCGAGCAGAAAGACCTAGCTCACAACTGTACTCACATCGTGCCAATTTACACAGCTATTGGTGTTACAATTTTTTTTTTTTTTGCTTTAATTTTAACCCCAAGTAGCCATTCCACAGTCAGCTTTTTTTAATCAATTTTCTGGATATTATTTAATTTCCTCATATTCTTTTAATGTGTGTGTATTATATAATGACATTTGAAAAACAATTTTGGACAGAACAGTTCAGGGAAAACACCAAATCTAAGCTGGTGGCTTCTATACCCGACACACAATCATTTAAATTTAACTTTGGCTAGAGGATGTCTTTTGTGTTGTGTATACTACATTTTTGAGAGCTCTATAAGATTTCATTTGAGGATAAAAAGTGATTATTTAGTTATGTAAGTTTGAAAACCATTCATTGAGATTATCCATAAACATGTCTAAGAAGAACCTAATGGTTCACCTTAAAGAGAATGATCGCAACATGGTTCAGCACCACTGGGGATATTAATGCAGCAGATGAAAAGGATGAAATACACCCACCCTTGCCAGTGAGGTTCAGTTGGTTGGAGTATCTTCCTGTTGTCAAAGGGTTGTGGGTTCGATTCCTAGTCAGGGCACACACCTAGGTTGTGATTTAGTCCCAGGTTCAGACGTGTATGACCCCTGGTCTGGGTGCTTTTGATCCCCGGTATGGGCACATTTGGGAACCAATAGAGGCAACCAATCGATGCTTCTCTCTTGCATGGATATTCCTCTCTCTTTCTCTCTCTCTAAAAAGCAATGAAATCAGTGTCCTCAGGTGAGGATAAAGGTGAACAAAAAATAGAAAGAAATAGATCAATATGCTATAATATAGGGAGATATAGTAACATGTTAACTTTTTAAAAGACAAGTTTCAACACAATATTTATACTATAATTCCATTTGTGTATAAATACATATAAATCCAGACTGTACACTCCTTTATGTCCAAATCGGTGTAAGTCCCTGATGGCTTCTTTCAAGTTGGTATTTTCATAATGGGATAAGTGGAACCCACCAAAGACTGTCTGAGACAGTAAAAGACAGTCGCTCTGTGTTTTGTCTGTTTGTTTTGTTTATCTGTGTCAGAGACCTTTGGAATGTGCTTGACTCAGGCTTTTAATTGGCTGACTAGCAACAAAACTGATCACAGAACTAGTCAAGCCTTTTTCTCAAAACTCAGTTCTGAGCTAAAGGAGAGAGAACAACCTCTCAAATATAAGCTAACTTATATTAAAGAAAATCTTTTAAAAGCTTGGCTTCAGTATAAAAAGAAACATAAACTAGAAAATGCACACAAATATTGACCGGATCATGAGAGAAAGAATATTAAGTGGCTCACATTTCAATTTATAAAGGACAATCAATCAGGGAGTTATTTATATTAAATTCAGAGCAGACCATTCTCATTGTGCTCCTTCCCAAGGCTTCTGTAAGAAACAAATTACAGTGCAAATGTGTTTTTTGGCACACCAAACATTATGTACCAACTTATTCTTGATTAATATTACAATGTGTTGATGAAATTTTTTAAGCACTGCTTAAAGCTAAAATGAGAGGAGTTTTTTTTCCTTAAATAAAATATGTTAATACTTGTTTTCATGGTGACTATTTGTTGCATATTCAATTTCGGGTTCATGGAAATGGTGTACTGGGAAATTATTTTAATAGAAAAATTGAGCTTCTGCATGTCTCCCATGCCCCAGCTGTCTTTTTAAAAGTTTTATTCTATTTAAATGAATGTATTGAGAATCTATGTCTCAGGAGTGTGCCGGTTCTAGAATGCAGTGCTAACGCTGTTCTCAACATCAAGATATTGATTGTTCTGGTGGGTGAAAAGAGCACACACTGAAATTTACAGTGAAAGGGGCGGGCGCACAGAGAGAAGGGGAAAGAGGAAAGCCAGGCCGCATGCCCCATGTGGGCAGAGATTGGCTGGGACATTTTCATACTTGTATCTCCAAGCCCCTAGCACAGCGCCTGATAGCTTGTGTATGTTTAACCACTGTCTGTTGCATAGACCATGAAGGAAACGTGAATGCAGTGAGACTTGTTGAGCAAGCTTCATGGATGTTATGGCCTTTAGCTTGTCCTTGAAAAAAAAGAGAGAGAGATGAGTAAAATGGTAAAGGAACAAGAAGATATTCCAGGGAGAGATGAGTAAGTTAAAAATGCTCGTGGCAAAATATGAAATAAAAGAATTGCATGGCCTATATAGTTTTACTAACAAGTGTCACCCAATAAAGTCAACAAAATTTAAAAATTGGAAAAAGAACTTAAAAGACTTTCAAATAGAAAAAGAAAACTATGCAATATTAAAATGAATACATAGGGTTGGCCAAAAAAATTGTTGTTGTCTTTTTTCCTGTAAGATGGCTCCAGTAGTGCTTAGTTGTTTTTAACTTCACCTGAAACAATTTTGTTAGACTGTATTGTGACTGCTGTCATATCAGCATGCATTTAAAAAATCTTATCCAAACTAGTAAATTTTTGTGTAGCCATTTTAATATTGAAGATGGAAGAAAATACACCACATTTTTGTCATACTATGCTTTATTATGTCAAGAAAGGTTAAAAACACAATTGAAATGCAGAAACAAGTTGTGTGCAGTGTAAGAAGAAGGTGCTGTGACTGACCAACTGTGTCAAAAGTGGTCTGTGAAGTTTCATGCTGGAGATTTCTCACTGGGCGATGCTCCCCGGTCAGGTAGACTGGTGGAAGTAGACAGTGATCAAACTGAGACATTAACTGAGAACAATCACCATTATACTGTGCAGGAGATAGACAACGTTCTCAAAATATCCAAATCAATAAAGTTGTTGGTAAAAATTTAAAATATGTCTCTTATTTTATAGAAAAAAATAAACAGACTTTTTGGCCAATCCAATATTTCACATGTTTAATAAAACACACATATGTGTACATGTAAAGCATGTTTATATTTTCTTTGTCTTATCTGTGTGTTTTGTTCAGACATGCTTTCTGTGTTCTGCATGTATGAAGTCAAAAATCCTGCAGCAGTGAAGCCATTCCTCCATCAGACAGCCCGAGTTCAGGCCGCGTTTCACATGCTCTCTGTCAGGAGCAGTTACTCGCTCTATTGTCACTGAGTTCTGGGTAAACCTCATGCTTTTCAAGCCTCACTTTTAATCATTTATTTCAATAGTCACTGTCAATACTCACCACAAACCCTTTTAGGAGCTCAAAGCCCCAATTGAAATGGGATCTTTTCTTTTCTTTGTCTTGGTTCAGATGAAGTTTAGAGCTGTTCTGAAGTTTGTTAGCAGGAAGGAATGAAGAATAAGAGGCCAATAGGAGCCCTTGAATCATTATGGGGCAAATAGATGTACATGAGCCATATCTTGAAAGCTCTTAGAGACAGGTTAAATATAGTCTCTTCTAAATGCCTTGATGTTATCCTCTTTTATTTGAGCTTTATTCATATTCAACAATGAGAAAATGTGCCTCTGTTATTAAGTATCTTTGCATATGGCATGTTATGAAAAGAAATAGTAATAAGTCCAAATCAAGCTGTTTTAAAGCTAGGGTGGCTGGGAAATGTTGCTAGAAGAATCGAAGGAATAATAGGTTAGACTTCACAGACTACATGGCACATTGGTTCTTCCTCTTTCTTTGATTTAACATATTATCAAACACTTTGAGTAGATACTTCTTTTGTTCTCTATTTAGCCAAAAGGATGGTGCATCAATAAATACTAACTGCTGTCTACTCCAATTCTGTATCAGACAGAAGCAGAGGAAGCGAGGAGGGGCTGGGACACCACTCTTGGAAGTTGAAACAGTTCTAGGGGGCTTGCCGGAGACGTGTGTGTGAGCAGACGGACGGTGTGTGGCCCTTCCACCCGGGAGGAGGGGCTCAGCCTCTGGATTCCCCATAAACAATGTAGTCTGTTTATGGTGCAGCTCTTTCCGTGGGAAGCCAGCTCCTATGGACTCATTCTGTTACACTTTTGAAACCAAATGCCATTTCTACAAACTTTGGCAAAGACAGGGCACTTAGGATTTAAAAGTGATCGTTTCTCTAAGACTAGGGACCCTGTTCGGTCTAGGTGACATGTCTGCTAATCACAGAAGCAAGGACCCCTCTTCCTCACTTCTTAGATATGTTGTCCCACAGCCTGGTTCACACATGTCTCTCGAAGCTGAAGACAACGCACACATACCTGTGGGCCCTTCGAGGTGGTTGCTCTGCCTCTTCGGGACGGCTGGAGGGATGTATATGGAAACTTAATCTGTTTGTCATTTCCTCTCTTTCAAGGTTGCTTTCTTACTGGTCCCAACACGAAAGTTAAGAGAGATTTTGCTTTTGTAGAATAACTGTTGTTTAAGAACAAATGTGTAAAGCAGAACTTGAACTGGTAATTTCTGTTAAAAAATAAACATAAGAAAGGGGGAGAGTAAAAATATAGACAGAAAGTATAGACAAAAAGTAAAGATATAGACAGAAGGAAGTATACATTTACTCAAAACTTGCAGGTCTCATAGGCATTTTTTGCAACTGATACTTTACCTGAGTCTAATAATGATAATAACATTAACAATAACAATAAAATGCCCAAACTTTACTGATTACTTACTAAGATACTGTGATAAGGACTTGCATTTTTTTTTTTCATTTAATTTGCACAAGACTCTGCGGGCATAATAGTATTCTGCTGATGTCACATACATGAAAATCCAGTCCTTGGGAGGTCAAGTCACTTGCTTGTTGTCACACAGCCAAGGGGTTGTTGAATCAGGACCACATCCAGACTTAACAGATTCTGAAGCCACTTCTCTTAACTCTCACAATGTACCACCTATTCACTGAAATTGCTGCCAAGTCCAACAGAGGGCAAGCACTTGTTAGGAAAAGCTGTATTTGATTCACGGCCAAATCAAAGGATGCATTTGCAATCCACAGCTCTTAGCTGATCCAGCCTTTGTCATTCCCTGGGAGAGAGAGCATACGTGCAGGGCAGACACAGCCCACGGAAGCAAGCCCGCCCCCCAGTTCTATGGCTGCTTCCTCTGTTGTGTCCCCTCGCTGCCCACCGCCTCCCCAGCCTAGGTGCTAGTGCAATTTCCTCCCAGACCTTTCAATGCCGTGGAAGAAAAATTTAATTTTGTTCTGGATGCACAGGTCCTAATTCTATAGGACTTTCAGAGGCCTGCAGACTCTCTGCAATAAGCTCACGGCCCACCTCCCCCAAATGTCTTTACTGTAGTTGCTTGTCTGTAGGCATCCCCCAGAGCTGAAATACGTTTCTGAATCTTCAGAGTTTTCATTAATAGAAACCTGCAATTCAGAAAAAGAAAGGAAGGAAGGAAGGAAGGAAGGAAGAAAGAAAGAGAGAGAAAGAAAGAGAATTTAAAAGGAAGGGGTTGTGCTACAGACAGGTGCTAGAGAGAACCATCTGCTTGTTAATAAGTTGCCCACAGGTTTTCATGCAGCAGGATGGGGACACATTTATTACGTGATGCTGGGCTTCATTCCATTTGACTATAATTTTGGTAGAAATATTTTTACTTGCACAACGTGCTATATATTTTAAATTTACTTTAAAAACCCCTCCTCTCCCTGGATCTTATCCTCAATATACTTTTCTCCTTCCTCCCCCACTTCCTCCTCCTGTTTCCCGATGCAGCTTCTCTTCCCCAGCCCTGCGACAGACTGCGGCACAGGCTGCAGACAGAGGCCATCACCTAGAAGAGTCCCTCAGCTCACTCAGAATCAAAAGTCTGGTTATATAGATTGAAAGTGGTATATTCCTGTGCAGGCCAAAAGGTATCCCAATGATTTCAAGGGGATTTTTTCCTCAAATCTAATTTAATTGTGTATTATGCATCCATTGCTGGAAATAGATACAGTGGCTGCTATAAACTAGGGGGTGGGAAATCTGAGGGAAAGAAGCATCACAGGTAGTCCTGGCTCTGTGATTACCTAGCAGTGAGACCTTAGGTTTATCTGTAAGATGAATGCATTGGACAGAACTGAGGAATTAATTGATTCATTCATTCAACAAATAGGTATGCAAATAGGTACGCTCTGCCTTCTAAGATTGACATACCTTGCTGGGTCATAGCTGATAAAAGGTCAAGGGTATGGGTCCCATTCTCAAGGATTTCACTCCCTAGAGGAAGAAGCAGACAATTGTAAAGGTGACGTATTCATTGTTGTGACTGCAGTGTGTACAGAGAACACAAAGCAGAATGGTTCAACAATTCCTAGAGCTCTTCTTTTCCTGCACTGCGGTTTGCTGTAGTGGGATTTATACAACAGCAGGTGGCAGAACCAGTCTTTGATGTCTTTGATGACATGGTGACAGTGGGGGTGGGGTGGGGGGAAGGCAGTTCTTTTTCAATGACACAATTCTTTGATTAAAAAGAGTACTTCCTTAGAGAATATGTTGATGTGCATCTGAAATGAAAGTTAGTTCATGAGGCTTAGACTGCATTCCTTTCTTCAGGCTTCACCAGTTTAGACTTTCACTCCTTTTCTGCACTAGGTGATATAATTTGATATTCACAGGTGACCAACAGAGAGTGTCATGAGTGAAACCAGCCTTTGGAACCTTACATGTCTTATCCCTGGTCCTGACTCGGTGGTATCTATCGCATGTCCTGTGTTCATTAAATTTCCTGAAAAAAGAATTATGCTCATGATTTGACAATTTTTTTGCATTGAGAATTTATAATTATAAAAATTCTTATAAAGCTCTTTCTAATTACTGTATTTTTGGACTATAAGATGCACTTATTTACCACATTTTTTGCTTCAAAAGTTTTTTGTCTATTTTCCTCTTCTAAAACCTAGGTACACCTTAGGGTCTGCACCATAATGTGGTAAAAAAGTATGTCTTATAGTCTGAAAATATGGTAATATAAATGGTAATTTTTTAATTATAAAAGCATATATTTCAATATATTTTTAAAATATACAAATGCATTCCCAATTATCTCATTACTCTATTGTATTTTTTCCTCAACCTTTTCTCTTATGTGTGAATTTTAGCAACTAACAATAACACCACAATTGCAATATCCCCATGGTTGTCTCACCAAGGGATGGTATTACAAATTTATTTTTGACAAATCAGTAAGTGAAAATATTACCTCAATATTATTTAATTTTCATTTGAATACTTATGGCATATGCATAGCCCCTTTTAATATACCTTTTCTGTCAAACATAAATAATATTAAACCCTAGCTACTTATGCATATACTCCATCACCATTTGGATATTTGGCAGCTTTACAGACTTAGAGGTGGAAGGGTTGTGGTGAAGAACAAGGGTTGAAGACACTCGTCCTTGCCCTCCTCCTTAGGATTTGTGTGGAATGAATAAAAACTGCCCAAGTGGGGTGACATACAGGTTCTTCATCATGAACGTGAGGGAGTTGGATGAATCAATATATTTACACACTTGCACACGGCTCAGCATTGGCAAGTTCTCTTAAGATGTCATCTATAACAATTACATTTTTCATCAATCTAATAACACTTTCTTCCTCCTAGAGTTGATTTTTCATGGTTCCAGAACAAGCAACATTAAGAAATCAATGAGTTATTTCAACAGTTATGTAATTAATTCATTCTTTGTTAAGCTCATCCTAGGAGTCACCTGATTCTCTTCTCCAAGCCCCATCACCAACACCCCATCTGTGGCTGGACCTGTTGGCTGGACCTCTGAACTTTAGCTCAAATCCTGTCACTTCTCTCCCACATCTGCTCTTACAAAGATCTTGCCCTTGTCCCAAAAAGATGCTCTCGGGCTGGCCAGGCCCCATGACAGTCCATTCCCAGCTCTGCAAGCAGCTCCTTTCTTTAGGAGCCACATCACTTTGCAGATAAAAGCCTTGAATTTGGCCCTGGCTGGCATAGCTCAGTGGATTGAGCATGGGCCTGTGAACCAAAGGGTCCCTGGTTCAATTCCCAGTCAGGGCACATGCCTGGGTTGCAGGCCAGGCACCCCAGTATGGGGTGCGCAAAAGGCAACCACACATTGATGTTTCTCTCTCTCTTTCTCCCCTTTCCCCACCTTCTAAAAGTAAATAAATAAAATCTTTAAAAAAGAGTCTTTCCTCATAGGCTTTGTTTAAAAAAAAAAAAAAAGCCTTGAATTCGTTCTCATTGCATTTGAAATAAAATGCAAATTTCCTGCCATGGTCTATAAGATACTTAGCGATATGTGTGCCCCTGCACACTCCACCACCTCGTCATCTTCTCCATCGTTACTCCCCACAGCCACATGGTATGCTTCTTAGTCCTTGAACCCACTGAGCTCTTTCCCTCTGCAGGGCCATTGAACTTGTCCTTTACTCTGCCTGGACTGCACTCCTGCTCTTCCCACAGGCTTCTGCCCCACACAGATCTCATTCTAGAAATGTTTCCTGACTCTCCCTCCTAGCCTTCAGACACATCGTGCTTAATTGGCCCATTACTATCTAAAATTATTGTCATTCTATGTATTTCTTGATGTGCTTCTTGTGTATCTCCCATTCTTCAGAATCCTAACAAAAAGTTATCTCCACAAAGGGAAAGATTATGTTTTATTTATCACCGTATATGTGACATCTACAACAGAGCAGGTCATCAATAACAATTAGATACAGAGATGAGATTTTGTCTGGCCTTTCAAAGACTAAGGTCTTCTGGACCATCGTTTTGTCTGCAGAACCACAGAACCATTGCAGGTAGTTGTGTACTGGAGAAGGGGCTCTGGTCTAGGAAGCGAGGCTGTGTTAGAAAGTCTCAGCAAATCCCACTAAGGAGACCATGGGGTTGGAAACTGAACTGAGCCATCGACGCAGCACTGCAAGTCACGCCCCCTGAGAGCACGCAGCCTCCAAGGGAAACCCCAGGGACACCTGCACAGGTAACTCAGCCCCTGCGAGGCCCCAACCTGAGGCAGTGACTCGTGTATCGGCAGTGTTGGCTCCAGCCTTTTATCTCTCTGCAGTTCTGGGTAACTTGAATCCCCACCCACACTACCTGGTCTCCTCTCCTGAGGCAGCCACGGCCCGCTCATCCTGGAGCGGGTTCCTTCCCCACAGCCCCCTGCCTCCCACCTCCCTCCCTGGTCCCTACTGGGCAGCAACACAGTCTCATCTCTCAGGACGCTTCCACGTATGTGTGCCACTGTACCCCAAGGAAACCCATGCTACTAAAAGCAGCCCATGGCTCCTGCCGCATCGGGAAGCCACCCCTTACTTAGACAAAGCATGGCGTGAGGTTTTGCTCTTAGTTTAGCTTGATGAGTTGATATTGTTCCTCGTATAGCTTTCAATTTGGAAACAACTCCACTTAGGCAACACACATTTTCTGTATTTCTACTCTCAATTTTTTGCTATTAAGGCCACTTTCCTAGAAACAGAATCTGTATTTTTTTTCAAGTCTTCATCTCTTCTCGCTGCCTGCTCCCCACCTGAGTACATCACGTCTGATTGCTATGGCACAGAGCTCCGAACAGCTTTATCCCACACTACAGAGCAGCAATCTGTTTGCCCATCTATCTTCCTTCTTATCTGTATACACACACAAACACGTAACTGTCTCTAGTGAAATGCACTCGCGCTGACATTTCTCGGAAATGCAGAAACAAAATTTTCTTTGATTTTTCTGATAATGCAGAAAATAATAGTTATATAGCATCTTATATATTTAAAGTAATTAATTCTCACAGATACCCACAGAAACATGGTCCTCACTGTCCCCATTTTGAATGGGAGGAGGCTGAGGGCAGGAGAGATGAACCGACTCACTCAAGGCTGTAGGGAAGGTCTGTCAGGGATCATTTCTACAGTTTATTACAGTGGAGGATTAAAATTCAGAGCGGCAAGCTCCTGGATCCCGTGATTAGGTCATCAGACCATGAGGCCATGCATCAAACCTCTTTCAGAACTGGGAGAATCAGGTGCTTAATATTGCTAAAGCAAGTTTATAAAAAGGTCAAACAGAAAAGGTGCAAAGTGCAAGTCCTCCTTCACCCTGCACGTAATGAAGCAGATTTTTCTGTGTTTAATTTAAGAGCCACTCAGTATATGAAATTCATTTCTCAAAAGAGAGAGAGAAAGATGATTTTGTTTCTGGACTCCTACCCTTTGGGATTAAGAGCACCTGCCTGGCCTGAGGACCTGCATTTCTCCAAAGTGCTTCTCCTCTTGCCATCTCCCCACTTCACAAAGGCACCCCTTTGCGTTGCTGTGGAAATGATTATGGAACCGCAGACAGGAGATTACAGAACCTCGGATCAGGGATAACCAGCAGAAAGAGATGGATTTCTACTGAATGACAGTCTCGCTTTGTGCAAATCTGAATAGGAGAGAAGAGGGAAGGGAGGAGAAATACAGGCAATCTGTGAGCTAAGGGAAATTGGTTTTAAATAGGTTGTTTTTCAGAGGTTTCTGGGAAATATTGGCTCTTCTCGAGAATTAGAGAAAACATCGAGATAATTACCTTAGCCTTATAAACTTTATAAAAATCTTTTTAAAAACTGTGTCTAGTGTTCAGCAAGCTGGCAGGTAAATTACCAAGGAAACCAGAGTCTCTGGGAGGCCCCCCAGGGAAAGGGCACCCCACAAGCAGAACACACAAAGGAACATGCTCTTTTGGACAGAGACCGCACCATGGCCCTGGCCACCGTTCAACTGCTGCATTGTTTGTGCTGGGGTCACGTGCGCGAAGAAAGCAGAAGCCACGCAGCTGCCATCTGGCTTACCCGCATAGGGTCCTGCTTGAGAGCAGAGCTTTGCTGCCCGGAAACCCAGTTTCATCGCGACACTACGTAGGCTGCTAAGCCATTTCCCTTCGTCTGTAAAGTATGAATTTTGCCCACCTTTTGGAGTTTTGGAGGGTTTCAATGAGAGGATACATGAAAAACATTTTCTTGTTGCCTGGTAAACCATGGACACTGAAACGTGGTGATGGCTTTGGCTCTTGTTATGCTTTTTACCAGAATGGAAACAATAGGATGTTCAACAATCTGCTTCAGAGGCTCGTCCTCTTCATCGCATCCACTGCCCTGGGGCAGCACCGTGTCCGGAGAGGCACCGTTGATTTAGCCTTAGAATCATTTGTTTATCCACTCATTTATTTGCCTATGTCTGTTTGATTTCAGGGGATAGTCAGAGTAGCTTATAAAAAGATATAAAATAAATTAGAATGTATTAAAGATGAAGAAAGCTGGGTCAATAGAAAAATAATGTTTAAATAGTAACACTATTTATAGTTCACACATGAAAATAAACATTATAAAGTGTTTCACAACTGATAGAGTAAGACACACTTCAGCTGTGAGCTTCCTGACTGTCAGAGCGAAGAGGGAGAGTGAGTGGTTAAAAGATGCACCTTGCCCATCTGTCGGTAGAGGAGAAGCATCCCGGTCTATAAGAACAGGCATCAGCAAAGCAAGCCCAATAGGCCAGTCCAGCCTGCCACCTGGGAGCCAGGAAGCACTGTACATTTTTTATGTGTTGTTTTAAAAAATGAAGAAGAAGAATATATAGCAGAGACTGTATGTGGTCCTCGAAGACTACAATATTTATTTTCAGGCTTTGACAGAAAAATTTGCCAATCCTTGGTCTGGAAGAAATATAATTTTCCCTGACAAAAATTCCTAAGAAAAACTTCTTCCAAAAAAAGAGACTGACTCCACGACATTGCACCCTACTTTTCCTCTTCCTGATTCTGCGTCAGGCACTCTCACTTTCTCCCTGTTACCTCCTCCTTGGTCAGGCCCTCCCCTTCTGATCACAGGGACAGAAATCCTCAGTGGGAAGAACAGGTTCTCCAGGTTGATCATTGGGGGTGAACTTGAGAAACCAACCCCATAAAATGGTCTCTTTCGAGTATTACAAACGTATTTTCACCAAGCTGCAATTTTAAGAAGCCATTCACAGTTCCATTGGGTGAGAGCTTCAGAAAAGTACAGATAGGATAATAGGGTTCCCATGGCCCCAAGCCCATGGCTGCACCCACTTTGCTGTATAGTGGGTGCTCTAGTTCAAGGCTATGTTGTGTAGGGTCCCTATCTGTCAATCAAATGTTCATTTTTATCCATGAACCAAGCAAACCTTTGTTCTCCTCTGTCCTCAGCATCACTGGTGTGAGCTGAGGAATAGGCAAATTGCTATAGTGATGGATAACTTGGGACTCTGAGCCTCCTGGTTGTAGGTGTGATCCTGCCTGTGCCTGGCCTTACAAGGCATTACTGTTGGGCCTCCCAACCTTATGACTTCATATGTCTGAAGAGCCCAGAATGTAATGGAGATTCTGACCACATGGTCATTGGATGTCCTGTTGGCAGATGGTCTGTCTCTTCCAGGGCCAAATAGTATTTCTGACACTACTTTGTGAATAGTTTTGTGTTAGAGATGGCACGGTCTTTTCCAAACCCCTAAGTACCTGTGATAATTCCTCTGATGCAGCTTGTGATAAGCTCCACGTTGTGTCTTTCCTCATGTTAGATATCTCCAAAGTCAGAGGGCCTGTGGGTCTTTTGGCCAATGAGTTAGGGATGCTTCTAGTATAACCTGGACTTGCTGCAGAGCACCTTCCTATTCCGGGCCTCAGCCAGAGCTGGCAGCTGTCCATATCACACAGTAAATTAATCAGATCAGAATGCCCCAGTGTGGAATGTGCTGTTTCCAGAACCTGCAAGGGGCTCCCAAGCCTGTGCTCCGTTACTAGTGGTGGGAGGTATGAAATACAATTGCTTGACCCTTATTTTTGAGAGAACACCCTGGCATCTCCCAGACTATTGAGTCCCTAAAAATTTGGGGATGTTGTGGATCTTTGAGTCCTTACAGGGCTTATTTCTTTTCTATGGAACAAATGCAGCTTTTCAGGGCCTCCAGTATACCTGCCACTCCCTGTTCACGATTATGGTGCCATCAGTACAGTAGATGAAGGTGTTATTCTGCAGAAAGTCCAGGCAGTGCAAGTCCATTCAGAGAATGTCAGAGGGCCGGAGAGGCATCATAACCCTGGGACAAACCACACATGTATGTTGCTCACCCCATGACAACACGGCATGCTTCCGCTTCTCCTTTCTGGTGAGAAAAGAAAACATGGCATTCCCTAGATCACCAGCCACATATTGAGCACCCCCCCTCGCCCGCACCCCCCCGCTGCCAAGTCTGCTGTAATCTGCTCTAGCAGAGATATCACATGTCTGGCACAGTAGTGGGGATGGGAGGTACTACTAGGTCAAGTTTGTGGCAGTCTGCTGTGATCAGCCATAATCCATCTGGCTTTTGTGCATCAAGTCTTCTGAAGTAAATGGGGATCTGATAGGAATGCTAATATATTCTTCAAGTCTCTGGAATTGAGGATCTCTTATTAGCACCTGAGGTGAGTTTCATTTTTCACTTGTAAGTTTGTTGGAATTGGGGTAGGGGCAGGAACAGAGATTTCCACTTAGGCTTTTCCATTGTGGTAGTTCTTAATAGGTAAAAGAACCAATGGGAGGGCTCTACCAACTAACAACTGTTTATTCTATTATCTTCCTGGGGACTCATGAAATGACCATCATGTGGTCACTTCTCTGCAACTGCTCAGAGCTGGGCATGAGATGGGAGAACCCCCGCCTCAAGAGGCGGGAGCAATGGTGACATGACACCTCAATATTGCTGTCAACTGACACCCTGTGTCCAACAACTCACTTTTCTCCAAACACCTGAGTTTCTGAGCAGATGGCAGGAGGTCCATTCAGGAAGAACCGAGGGAATTGCTATTGAACACACTCAATGGTATCTTTCAGGGTCCCTTTGAATTGAACGCTAGATCTCTTTCCTTACATGGGTTCTGAGTCTGAAAACCATTTTAGTTTCAGGAACTGGGCAAAAGATAGTGTTTTTTAATTATTATGATTATGATTATTATGATTATCATGGCAACTATCCTTAGACGCCTGATCATCCCTACTTGATTTTTTAGATTGTACAAATTTAGCTCAGCCTATCTACCTTGAATGTAGGAGCATTAGGTTTTGGTGCACATCTCCATTGCCCTTGGAAGATTGGACCCCGGCCCTTGTTCTGTGCTGGTAAGTAGGCTGCCCCTCCTGGCAGCTCTATGAATGAGTGATATCTGCAGTGTCTGTTCCCCAACAGCCCTGCTCGGCTTCTGTAGACTCATGTCTATGGCCTTTTTCATGGAGTCAAGCTACCACCTCTTTGGCCTTTCTCTCTTCTGCTGCCTTCTGTTTTTTCCCAGCATCACTATCCTTTCCAAAAACAAAAACAAAAACAAAAAACCCTGCCTTCTCATGATGTGCCCAAAGCAGGACAGCTTCAGTTCAGTCACTTGTGCCTCCGGCGATGTCTCAGGCTTACTTTGCAGTAGGACCCACCTGTCCCTCTTTCAGGATGCCTGGGGCATCTGTAGCTCCCCTTCCAGCACCACATTTCACAGTTGTGAGGTGTGTCCTTTTCCCAGGAGTCAATGTGCTGGGTCTTCAGCACATCCCCAGGGCCACGCGTAGCTCTGGGCCTCCCCTCTGTCAGGCAGAGGCAGCCTGTTTTTTACAGTTTCTGCCCGTAGACATTGCCTCTAATCTTCCATCCAAAGGGAAAAGAAATCATCTGATCAAGTTCAGCGTTCTCTATAGTTAGGATTATTCATTTAAAAAACATCTCTGAAATGTGGCAAGTTGTGCTCAGGTAGCAAAAGATTTCGGAGCTTCTCTGCTTTGGTTTTCTGTCGCACCCCCACTGCTTAGCCATCAGAGGCCAGCAAAGTAATTTACTTTTCAAAATAATTTGTGTTACCTAGGTGAACCAAGGAGGTGAGATACAGTTTTTCCTCTGGAAGATTGTCATCCAGTTGGATGTAACTTCATACATACTCACCAATGAGCCAAATCACAGGGGAGGGGTGAACCGAGGCCTTTCCCGTCTGACCAGACCCTCAGCACGTAGTTAGTTGGGTGAAAAGCACACGTAGATAGCAGGGGGCAGGGTGTGGGTAACACTGCTGGTTTGTTTAGTTCTACTGAAGCTTGACTGTTTTTTTTTTTTTTTTTTTTGAAGCTTCACCATTTTTGATATGGAAACGTAGATGGACATTTATCAGAAATAATAAAATAATTAACTTCACAACCATGTAAATGAGTGGTTGTTGCTTTCTCTGCATAATAATTCATAGGAATGATGAATAATTCTTGGTGTGAAGGACAACATTTTTATGGATTTAGACAGGTCACATTTAGTCACCTCTCTCTAACTGTACTGCATTAAAACTCCTTTTCTTTGGGAGACTCGGGATGGCCTCACCCTGAACATGTTGTCCCGGCCCCCTTCCGCAGTACAGAGCTGCCTGGGCCGGTTATTCCAGATCCCCCACTCTACCCGCTAGTATCACTCATTCAAAGCCCGCTCTCGTCTGAAATATCTTTCAAAGCATTATTTGGAACAAAAACAAAACAAAATAAAGTAGAATGATGGAAAGGACCCCTATAGAGCTAACACTTCTGCCAGACAAGTGTGTATTGATTTGGCCAAATCAGCTTGATGTTACACAAGAACCAGGATTATTTCTAAACACACCAAGAAGTGAGTAGATTAATGGTGAAAGTGACTGAATCGTGGGCGTAATAAATAAAGTGCCTTCCCTCTCCAGTTTAGTTTCGCCTTAGCTTTGGGAGAAAATATTAAGTGTGTCTGCTAAAAATATTAGTGTTAGCTAATGACTAAGCAAGAAAGGCTAAAGGTGTTAATAGATTAAGTTAGCTCCTATTGCCTGGTTTATTAAAACATATATTCCTTAAGAGTAGAATGTTACAACAATGTTAAAACAAATTTGCAAAATGAAAAAACAAAAGACAATCTTCTGACGTAACTGATTTCATCCTTATGTATTATTTTCCAGTTCTGAGCACTATAAATCTGCGGTTTTACATCTTTTCTGATAGTGTTATAGTTTACACTTTCATTGAACAGTAAACATAAATGCTTCCCATGTTTTATTTATTTATTTTTTCAGTTCGGTCTTTATAATGACCAATGCAATAGAGTCCCCATATTTCATCATGTGGCCATTCTGTAATTTACCAAACCGCCTCCCTGTTACTGGAGAGTTGGGTTGTCTTCTGTGCAGTGCTAGAGCGCTGTGCTCCGAGCAGCCGCGGTGCGACAAAGGCTCAAGGGAAAATGTAGCTTCAGAAAGGGAGAGCCTGAAGGTCCCATAGGACCGAAGGGAACACCTGTGCCAGCTCTCCTCTCCCGGGCGGCGCAGACGACTGGACACCGAAGGGCCCAGGTCAGGAGCTGTGGACGTGGCGGGCGGGTGGTCTCCGGAATGAGCAGCAGCCTGCCCTTGATGAGAACTCCAGGCTGGCGGGCGGAGAGCTCTGCCCCGCGGCTCTCGGTGTTAACTACATTTTTCACAAGTCGCCAGCGCACACTTTTCATTTTTGGATTGCTGGCTTTCCCTTAAGGACTAAGACAATCTCCCTTTGATATAACAGACTGTACTTCTATATTAATGTGTCAAGTTGCTGCGAAATTTACTGCCTCCCTGGGCCCATTAGACTGCGGAGATGCAAGTCCGTCTTCAGCGCGTCTCAGTCTATCAGAGCTTGATCGTCTTTCTCAGAACAGCTCGTCCTCATGTGCCACTGTGCTGGGCAAAAGCTCTTAATAGGAGGGGTGAAAACGAGTTCCTCGGGCCCTGGGGATCTTTGGGGACAAGAGGCCACAAGGTCCCTGAGACTCTTGGCGAGCACGGCCTCTGGCCTCCCAAGGGCACTGGGTACAGAGTTGTGCCAGGCATTTCCAGACACTTCCAGTTACATTGCTGCTTGCCCATAAATTACTTATTACCGTCACGGCTGAGACGTTGCCCAATGTGTTGCTAATTTTACCATTCCCAGCTTCCCCCTGTATACACACACGTGCACACACACATTTCAACCTGCCTGCCACCTTGGTGGTCACACGCAAGCCATGGAGGCTTGTCAGTTTGTAGTTGACGGTGGTAAAGGAGACACTCTTCCTTAGAGAAACCAAAGTCCGGCTCACACTGTAGAAAGTGCACAGAAGTTCTCATACACAGACGACCTAGGGACTCCGGTGGCACCCACGTCCGTATGACCCGCACCTGATGTTACCACCTTTGCCTGCTTAGTGGAGGCCTGCATGCAGTCTTTACTATCAGCCCTAGGAAAATGGCACAGAGAAAGTCAGGCTGCATTTTAGCTTTGCTGCTATTCTATTAGAAATAAATAGGTAATTTTTTTTCTTATAATTTCACTGTTTTCCCCTTCCAGCATGGTAAGCTGGGGGACATGTTCATTCAGAGGGGAGGAGGAATCAAGCTCGCAGTGATTTCCGCCGGTGAAACCAGAGTGTGGCTTCGCTCTCTTGATTTTCTTTGCAGCCATGCATCAATTGTCAGTCCCCGAGTATGTAACATTGCATATGATAATGCTCCCTGATGGGCATTCAAGATAGAGTCGGGCTATCGTGCAGCAGCATGTGCCATTGGGGGTTGTTAGCAAGCTCAGAAGAACACTGTTATTTTCTTTATTCAAAAATCATCTGTATTACTTTGGCACAAAGATGGGCAGAGCTACTGGTACAATTTTATTTTTAACATTCTGAACCATTGTAAGCCTAGTGAACTGTTTAATATGTTACATTCAGCAAGGATGGCTTATCCATTACTAAGGCTTTGGAACTGTCACACCTCAAATGAATACAAGTTGTGGACTAAAGCCTTTTGTTACAAAGCTCCACAGATGCAGACCAGTTACCATTAAGACTGAAGGATGAGTCAGGAATTTGGGGGGGTTTGTATTTTTCAATTTTTTTGCTTAGTGATGCATATGGAGTATCCATTTCTGCCTCTAGTAGAATTTACTGCTATTGTTTTGCCTCAGGCTCTTGCTACAATGATTTTTTTTCTCTTGGAATATAATTTACACAAAGAATTGGTGGAAAACTATACTTTTAATGCAGTAAACTCAGTTTGGAAAAGAAGGTGCTCTAATTGCACTTGTAAACAAATATAGGGGACCTCACAATACAAGCTAGAGGGCTGGGCATTCACAAGTGGAAGCCAGTATTGTGGAAAGCCCGAAAATTCGAACTCAAGAGGCATTTATGCATGCATCAGACAAACACAAGGTAAAGTCCATTTTTAGAAGACAGGATGAAATACCAGTAGTAAGTTACCTATTTATCTTTTCCATGTGTCTTTTATACATGCTTCTATGTACACAGTGATGTGTGGGACTGTGGGGACATGACCTGCTTGATCACCTGATCAGTTTAGCCATGAACATGGCTAACTCACTGAAGGATGCCCCTTCCTAAGTGTGAGATAGGTACCAAGTGGTCAAATCTTAAATGCAAAAGTTTAGGAAATAAAGAGAATTAAAAAGAATCAGAACTCCATCATGGTTTGACTGTGTAGCACAGCTTTACTAAGCAGTCAACACGGTCACATACGTAACTAATTGCACTCCGAACAGCAGAAGCAGCATTTACTGAAGTCTCACCAAGGGACCCGCGGGGCTGTGTGGCTGGGGAGGAAGACTCGTTTCTGGTCCTGCTCCTTACATAACCACCCACTTTTCAAGGGAATAAAGTGATCCAAAATTTACCAACCTGGGGATTTCTGTTCCCTCTTGGTAGACTGTTCATTGCTCTGGGTGTATATTATGTGTTAGGGCCATGGAAGTATTGCTGTTAAAGTTTGATGAAGTCAGAATCAAACTATACACATACACACACAGATACACAGCAGGTACAATACAGATGCAAACTCTATATTTATATATATTTATTCATATTGTTTATATTGTTTATAAATATAAAGTTTGTATCTGTATTGTACCTGCTGTGTATCTGTGTGCAGACCTACAGAACTAGCTAAATTGTAGCCATTCTATTCTATAAATTTTTTTGAAGTCTTATCATTTTATTTTGAGAGATTTAAACATTATACAAAATTAAAGATAACCTTAAAACAAGAACTTTAATTCCCATGCACAGAGTTGATAATTGTTGACATTTTGCTTAGTCTCTTTCTAATATAAATGACCAAAATTTTGTAGAAAAAAATGCCATCACATTTGACCTCTTACTCCATACCCGATGCTACTCTTTCAGTTCTTTTTATGGTATTTCACAACACTTTTAAATACACACACATCCAGGAAACCTGTTATTATCTATTTTGTATTTATGGTTATTTTTCCAGCTTCCTTATTCTGACTTTCTACTAATTTACAAAGTTCAAAAAAATTAATTCTTCTTCTGTATTTCTGAACTTACGAGTTTAAATATAATGTATTTTTTTCCTGTTGTATTTAATGGTTCCTTATAAGATTTTAGTATGCATTCATAGTTAAATTTTTAGCTTCAAGTGACATTAAAGGAAACCAGCATGTCATGCCTCCTTCCAGCGATGAGGCCCTCCATAAACTCCCATGTCCATCGGGGCTCTCCCTTCAAAGTCTTATCCCCCATCACCTCCTCAAATGCTCCCACAGCGGTGTGCTCCAGAGCAGGGATCCATTAACTTTTTCTGTGAAGAGCCAGCCTTACTGTTTTAGACGCTGAAGCTGTATGACTTCTATTACAACTACCGAGCTCTGCTGTTACCACATGGAAATGACCACAGGCAGTTGTAAAGAATTAAGTGTGGCTCTCTTTCAATAAAACTTTATTTATGAAAACAGAAGAAGACCAGATTTGGTCTTTGGGCTCCAATTTGCTGTCCCCTTATCTGGAAGTTTAGATTCAGATATTTTAATGTGAAAATTATGACTATATAATTAATATTTTGATTTGCTTGTATTTTAATGATTTGTTTTTTAAAAATTTTTATTGTTGACACTATTAAAGGTGTCCAATCCCTCCCCCTTTGGCCACATCCACCCAGCCCCCACCTCCCCTTCCCTCTGACCATCACCACACTGTTGTCTGTGTCCATGGGTCTGGCATTCATGCTTTTTGGCTAGCCCCTGCACCTTTTCTTATCCAGCTCCCCCTCCCTTGTGATGGCTGTAAGTCTGCTCCATGCACCCTTATGTCTGTTTCTATTTTGTTCATCAGTTATTTTGTTCATTAGCTTTCTTTCTTTCTTTTTTATTTTTATTTTTTAATTTTTAATATATTTTATTAATTATGCTATTACAGTTGTCCCATTTTTTCCTCATCATTCCCCTCCACCCTGCACACCCCCTCCCACCCACATTCCCCCACTTTAGTTCCTGTCCATGTGTCATAAGTTCTTTAGCTTCTACATTTCCCACACTATTCTTGCCCTCCCCCTGTCTATTTTCTACCCACTGTCTATGCTACTTGTTCTCTATAACTTCTCCCCCTCTCTCCTCCTCCCACTCCCCTGTTGCTAACCCTCCATGTGATCTCCATTTCTGTGGTTCTGTTCCTCTTGTAGTTGTTTGCTTAGTTTGCTTTTGTTTTAGGTGTGGTTGTTAATATCTGTGAGTTT